>JAOXOE010026466.1:0-21618 GCA_028565055.1 Phoeniculus purpureus
GCAACCCATTCCAGGCTCTCACCACTCTCATGGTGAAGAACTTCCTCCTCACACCCAGTCTAAATCTACCCAGCTCCGGCTTTGCTCCATTGCCCCTCGTCCTGTCGCTACCTGACGTTAGGCTGAGAAAGAGGACACAGTTATCCTGTCACCTGCGTGATGCTGCCAACACTATGGATTTCACAGACCGAGGCAGAACTAAAACCAGGGTGGTTTACACCCGTGCAGTTATCTTCAGAGAGATTTCTGCAGCTGCCTGGCTGTTACAAGCAGAACCTGGTTCTTCTGTGATTGTACGGCTTTGATAGCTAAAAAGAGAGCACCTACACCCTAGGGATTTACTAGGGACAGGGAGAGGTGGCGGCGCTGCAAATGTTCCAGTAGTCTCAGGGTAACGGAGCGGCCGTGTGGTTGCAGTCAGTCCCACGACGCCTCCGAGCAAAACTCCTCAGACTGATGTTCTTCCCGTTGCCCAAGTGAGAAGTTAACCCAGTTTGGTTTGTTAATTGACTTGGCTACGTGAAACCACCTTTCTTTCCCCGGATGCTTAAAGGGTCACATCCCCTGACCTCTGGGGGAAACTGGCTCCCTATAGTAACAGAGGGCTGGATGAAGCCAAAGTTGGAGCGTTACCCATGGCAAGTGGTAGCGAGGGTTTATCAAAAGCACATTGAAAACTCATGCTCTCCAACTTGCCAAACAAACTAGGTTGAACAGTGATCACTAGGAAGATTGGGGACACCCAACTACTCCTAAAGCAAGCAAGAACAGACATAAAGCAGGCTGCTTCTGAAGGACTATGGCATTTGTTCCAGACTATTAATTTTGGTAGGAGGCTCCACTTGGTGATGCTGCTCTGGCAGGAGGATTGGACTGGATGATCTTTCAAGTTCCCTTCCAATCCCTGATGTTCTGTGGTTCCAAAGCCGCTCAAGCAGTCAGGAATAGACAGGCTACCTGCTTGCTCAGCCACAGCAGGATACACAGACTCCGTTTCCTCGGCTGCAAACCCACCGTAAAAAATCGCTGTGAACACTTAACACAACTTTTCTGCACGCAGGCAGGAATGATTTATCTCTTTATCAGCATTAACCAGTTGCTTTGCTCCCTGCTCCCACCCCTTACTGGTGCAGCAGACTAGTCAAAAATCAAGCAGCAAAGCTGCCGGAGAGCTGTTGCTTAGCTACCTTCTCCACGACCACAACGCTGCCCTCACTCCGTTGGTGTCCAGCTCAAAGCAATTGTTTCTTGACGTTAATGATGAAGTATCCTGTTTGTAAAACCTGCTTCCCACTTGGGAATTCCAAGTGCTTCCCACTTGGAAATACTGCACGTTTCAGTCAGTGACTGGTGGCTACTCCAGTGACAAACATCACTAGGGGTGTTAATTTATTACCAGCTTTCTGCCCCATCCGAGGCACCGCTGGCATCCAGGGAAGCAGCGGCACCAGCGCTCCTCTCATAGCATCACCTAGGTTGGAAAGGACTTGCAAAGGGTCGTCCAGTCAGACCCTCTTCTTTGCAGGTGCCAGTGAGAACGGCAGGAGTGGAGCAGCTGCCTATTGACTCTTCCCCCCATCCGATGACAAGGATAAGCGACACAGTGACTTTTACCTGGTGTGCACCTAGAAGTCAGCGCTGTGGGAAAGCCAGTCCAGAGAAGGAATTGCCCCATCTCATTCAAACACCTGAAGGTTTGGTTTCTTCTCTGCCTGTGAGGGCAGGTGCTGGACTGCAAAGGCTGTGGCTCTCCCCAGGCTAGTCTGCAACTTCTGCTGAATATTTCATAGCCCCTGAGAAATGGAGCTGTGATCAACTTGCACATAATGAAATGGGCAGCGCTAATCGAGCGGAGCCATTAGGACGCAGCTCTGCTCCGGCTGCTGCTGCTGCTGCAGCAGCCCTCCTGCACCCATTGATCAGCTCGTTTGAGAACATAATAATGCCAGCTAGGAAACCAAAACCAACACCCTGCCAGAAACATCACCAAGGGTCTCAAGCAGCAAACGTGAACAGCACAGAGTACAAACTAGAAAGAGAGCGCCAAAGGAACCACATTCAGGACCCAGCCTCCATTAAGTGTGCTGATCCCAAGCCCATTGCCCACAGCCATGCTGGGGCATTAACACAAGACTTAGGCTGCAACGTTTACTGAAGGCAGGAGGAGTTTTATAAATATTAAAATAAACCAAAGGAAATATCTCAGGAACAGTAACCATGTTCATTTTAACCAGAGCCTGTCAAGGACTCCAACTGCTGTCCTGAGAGCTTTGTTAAACAAGATCTTGAGGTCTGACGTTTGGGACCTCAGGTATTCACAGCATCCCCTCTGTAGTGTTTAGCCCTGGAAGACTCTCCCACAGTGAGACTGCTCTAACAGCATTTCCTGAAGACGTGGCATGAGCTGTGGCTAAGAGTTTCACGCTCCAGGACCGAGCAGGCGTTGCGATGAACTGTGCAGTGACAGGATAGACCCGTGGATTCCATAGGGAAGCTCCACAGAAAGGAATTCTTCCTCTCCCTTCAGACATCTCCCCAAACCTGAGTGCTCCTGCTCTGCCCCAGGGTTCTGAGGAGCAAAGCACTGACTGCTTGGGCAAACCACGAGCCTGTGGTGGAACACACACCTGGTCAGAAGCCTTACTCCTAGAAACTCAAGGCAGGTCTGGATGCAGGATCTGGGGGGTTCACACACAACACTGCACGTTGCAAAGAGGAGTTGTGACTGAAACGTGAGGCTGCCAACACAGAGCCAACAGATACCTGCTGTGCCCTTTGGGAAAGCAGTTCTGTGTTCAGCTGGCCAGACCAGCCAACTTTGTACATCCTTTGGAAAAGGGCTTCATAGAGACTGCAAAAATCACTGAATCACGGAGTCATCAAGGTTGGAAAAGACCTTCAAGATCACCAAGTCCAACTGCCCACCCTACAACCTCAAACCACTAATCCATCTCTTGGACTACCTGTTTCTTGAAGCTTCCAGGGACGGTGCCTCCACCCCCTCCCTAGGCAGCCTGTTCCAAGACCTCCCCACTCTTTCTGGGAAGAAGCAGACCGTAAGGTTCAAGCAGACTGTAAAAGAAGTATCAATGAAGTTGTTCAACGTCCTTCAGTCTCTCTCTGTACTTGCCATGTTCTCCACATGGGTACTTTGCATTTTCACTTCCTCCCTCACCAGCAACAGATCCAGAAGGTAGATGAGTTTAATACTGCCTAAGAAAACCTGGTGAGCAAATGTGAAGTGCAGCAGGGGGAAACAAGCTCTTTCTAACATCCCAGAAACATCACCTAGAAGAAACTGAGTAAATCCCATGCTTTGATAACCAAAGAACTCCTCCTAGTGTCACCTTCCATCCGCCACAGAAGACATCACACAGATAGACCATCCAGCCAGATGGAGTCCCCAAAACCTCTCTTCATCTGTCAAGAAGCTCAGACATAACTGAAACGAAGCCATTCACATTCTCCTGCAAACACCCACAGATAAATTACTCAGACAAAGTCAGATTTAGACTTCAAATGTCACAAGCCCATCTCATGCAGCTCGTTTCTCCTGCCGCTCTTTTTCCCAGCATTAAGGAATTACTCCTATTAACCCACTGGGGATCCCACCTTCCTGTTATGAGCTGGGAAGAATTACAACGTGAGAGACAGTGTAAGATGGACAAAACTGCTCTTTGAGTTCATCTACTGAAACCCCCTAAGTCTGTTCTACAGCTGGGGGCTCTCTGCAGCCTTGCCAACCCGGGCATCAGCGACGTAGCCTGACACCGCTATAAAACGGAAGGCTGTGGT
This sequence comes from Phoeniculus purpureus, assembly GCA_028565055.1. Classification (NCBI taxonomy): domain Eukaryota; kingdom Metazoa; phylum Chordata; class Aves; order Bucerotiformes; family Phoeniculidae; genus Phoeniculus; species Phoeniculus purpureus. The sequence goes on from JAOXOE010026466.1 coordinate 3,796, forward strand.
GATACCAGCCCTGCCTTTTGTGAGGGGTCTTCTCTTCTTGCATCCACCTGGACGTGTTTCCTGTGCCAGGTGATCCTGCTCTGGCAGGGGGGTTGGACTGGATGACCTTTGGAGGTCCCTTCCAATCCCTGATGACTCCATGACTCACGCACAGAACTAGCCTTGGAACAAGGCTGATCAGGACACGCACACATCGAATCAAACCAATCGATACCTCTATGCACAGATCCATGCAGTCTTGCCATCAAGGGCTCTCAAACAATGTCCAACTCCAAGGTGGGGCTCACACACCCCAGTTGACTCTTTCAAGTCATCAAGGCAGGCAGCAGTTCACTGCTCACACATTGCCTTCTCCAGGGACAACTGGGTCTGCTGGAAGCCTTTCAAAGTTTGCAAAATCACAGTAAATGTTCCCAAATATTTGCCAACATGTTGAGGAAAAGGACTTGGGAGACTATAATGGTCTAGGTGATCCTGCTGTGGCAGGTGGATTGGACTACCTGATCTGTCAAGGTCCCTTCTGATCCCTAATGGTCAGGAGCAGCAGTGAGGCTGGTGGCAGTGCTGCCCCTTACAGCTGTCTGGCTACTTGCACTCTGCAGACCCACTTTCAAAATAAGAGAATGGAGATTGCTAAAACAGAAAGAACAACCAGGGAGAAAAATACACCTGGCAGAGCTGTAGAAGTGGGGAACCCAGATGAGGATAAGGCTTAAGAAAAGCTGCACCAAACAGCAGAAGAAAGGAACAGGCTCAGTCCAAAGAAGGTCAGAAGGGACCACCATCTTTTTGGCAGAGCTATGCATGACAAGAACAGGTTCCCCTCCAGAGCCAAGTCCGTGGCAGGGAGCTAGACCAAGTAAAACCCACCCTTAGGGGACACACGGGCTTGACCACATCTGCTTTGCTTCATCTCACCTCCGCTGGCACCAACACCACAAAGTAATAGAGTAATGAACCAGACTTATGTCCCAGGACAAGTTCTTTCAAAACAAAACGATAATGCTCTGTGGCCAGCAAAGATGGGATACCTGGGCTGTGGATTTTGTCCAAACTGTCCTCAGACACCCCAATAGCTACGAATATTTTCCAAACACAGATCTCTTTAGGTTCCCCCTAACAGCCCAGCATGAAGATGCTCAGCAGATGGGTGTCGCTCAGCAGGATCCCAGCAGACCTGCCTTTAATCTGGCAGCACAGTCCTAACGGGCATCTCGCTAGGAAAATACCCTCCATCTCTGGCATGGAAGGAATGCTTCTGCCAGGGAATCTGCAGACCCAGCTGAAAAACGCTGCAGTTGAAAAGGAGCACAACCGGCCGCTCTTCTGTCTGAAGATGATTCATGAGCCAGCCCGGCAGAGCATCAGACAACAGCAAAGCGGTTCACTTACTATTGATAACCCGGCACTCCCGAGCCATCAATAGCCATCTGAGGACTCTGAAAGTAAATTTAGCTTCATCTTCATTATGTTCTGTATTGAAAGACCGGAGATGTAGTCATGGATGTTTAGAGCAGCTTTGTGTGTTTCCATCCACCGCCTCGTCCAGACACCGCTGGGGTATCACTGCCATCTCTCTAGGAGCTCGAAGGCAACCGTGTCGCACCTGGCAAGTCCATATTATCTATCTGACAATTACAGGAAGATGAAAAAGCCTTAAAATAAATGAAACCCCTCCAACTTCTGGGTTTCCTACAGACCTGATCAAAATACTATCAGCACCACCTGCACTAGCCGACCTTTGCCATCGACCTCACCCAGCAGACATTAACACTGGTCGAAAAAGCGTAAAACAATTATTAGAGCCCATGAGGACTGTATTTTCTCTTCTACTTCAACATGAAGCTATGCAATGAGAACCTGCATGCAGGCAAATGTGTTACTGATAAGCTGGGCTACAGGGTCATTTCTTAGGCTCCGCTAGCCCAAGTGGCCACTACAACCCAGCTCTAGGTTTTTAAAACATGACCACCATTAGTCAATGGTACTCACAGTGTGACAGTGTTGATGCCCTAAATACACACCAAGATAACCCCATCCTCCAGAGAAGGACAGGAGCAGAGAGATGCTGAGGGCACACATATGCCTGTCAGCTGCGACAACCGCCTGCCTCATGATCTCCTTCAGTCACACTTCAGGTAACTGGGGGCCAAGGAGGTGAGAGGGAGATGGCAGAGGCTGGGACAAAACACCTACAAAACGAGCTGAAAGAACAGCAACACAAATCAGAGCGAGGTGTGTGAGGAGAGACCGTGAACCCCGAGGTTCAGCCAGAAGCAGGGAGATTCTGGGAACGTCTGTGAGGTGATCCGGTTCCTTTCTCAGGTAGGGGCTTCACACACACCCAGTGAGCCTCATGTCACCGACGACACCAACCGGAACGGCTGAGCTCCTTATCTCCTTGCCTTACAGACCCTTTAATTAAACCAACTGTCCCAGCCCCGGGCGAGCGGTCCCTGTGGACACCGCCTGGCTCAGGGCAGTACAGATAACCAGGGTGTCCCTGGGGAGCCCCCACCTGAGCTGCAGAACTGCTGCCCCCCCCCATCCTTATCCTAGCCTCTTTTACTCTTTTAAGAAGCCCTACAATAAGGTGAGGCTGAGTAAAAGCAGGTCACTACCTGCACCCTGCTAATCCGTGAAACTACAGCCACAAAGAAATCGATTCAGCTCCGCAGGCAGACACCAGCCCAGTTCGTCAGAACACGAAGCGGGAGCCGCAGCCCCATCGCATTTACATGAAGAAATCATTTTATGCAAATCTCTTCTCCACCAGCAAAGGCTGTGCGGGAGAGGAGGGCCGGTGCCACGCGGAGAGCGTCGCGGTGCACGGCAGATGGGCAATTTAAGGTGAACCGTACGGCTCAGCTACACGAGACGTATCACCTGGGGAGAGAGCGTGCAGCCTCAGAGCCCTGCATTATTCATAAACAATGCAGCCTCCTCATGAAATATCCAAAAGGCCACGCACCCGTTTCCCCCCGCTATTTTTTGCTGCTTTCACAAATCAGAGGGAAGCTGAGCATTAATATCTGATCAGACGTGAGCTGGGGGAGGATGACTGAGCTGCTGGGTTTGCAGGCAGCTAGCAGGAGCTGCAGGGAGCAGGGCTGCTGTGCCCAGCTCCCCAGGAACAAAGCTGAAGCGATCAAAGGGAAGGAGCTGGAAGTGGGATGAGGAGAGAAACTGTCCCCCCCTGAGAGCTCACACCCTCCCAGACTGGCCCTGCCAGTCTGCTCGATAATTTCCCTCAAAAAATGTCATTCCTTTAAGGAAGTGAAACCTAGCACTGAGCTTCACAAGCCACAGCATCCCTGCACCTGGCGTGTCCTCTGCCAGCAGCGCCGCCTCGTCACCGTGCTGGTCTGGACAAGACACAGGGAGGTCTTCACGTGCAATTCCCCAGTTCCTTTCAAAACTTCTATCACCACACCTCAGCAGCCTGACACTGTCCCAGCTCCTCTGTGCAACCACCACGCCTGTCCAGACTGCCCTGCCACGCGTTTGAGCAGCCGCTCTTTGCTACGCTGGCCTGTCTGGTGGCCCTGTATCACCACCAGTGCCCTTAACCTCTGACAGATGCAACCCCTGCAGCCCACCACTGACCGACGCAAGCCCTGCAGCCCACCACCTACTCTGCAGCCTCTCTGGTCTTCAAAGCCCTTTTCGACTCCTTGTATTCAGTTTGCACTCGAGTCTACAGACTAGCCAGTGGGTTTTGTTGGAATCATTAGGGGAAGATACCTCGATGCTTGAGAAGACCCCTGTAGTCAGAGTAACTCCTCACCTCGGTGCTTTCAGAAGAGCTGGCTGATACACCCAGGTAGGTAGATGCCTGTGTGACTTGCAGACCATGTTTCCTCAGGCTGCACAGCCTGATAGTCACTCCTCCCTCCCAACTTTCTCCTGTACTCAAATGGTCTGCTGTTACTCAGGTATGGGAAGGACACTCCAGTGCCTACAAAGCCCTAGAAGTAAAAGGATAGACATGCACACGTGTTATTCAGACCTTTGCTGAAGCCTTTTGATGTCTTTGTGTTCATTCCCTCTGTTTTACAAATGGTAAGCTCAGCTTGGCTGTGCAACAGGAGAGGAACCCTTGAGTTCACCGCTCGCTCCGTGTGGACAGGGTAAGGCAGATACAATAAAGTACAGGGAAAAAACCCTCCTTGTTTTCTTTCCTATTAGCATCCCTGCCTTGCATCAATTAGCTGCAATACAAAGATGGAAAGAGCAGAATACTGCTTCCATATGAAGTCCATCCCTCCCAAGCACTTCTGCTGTCCCCACCACTGCCTTGAAGTACCAAACCCAAAGAACACAATCTCTCCTCTGTGGGAAGGGGTCTCTTGGTTAAAGCCGTCCCTCCCTATGTCTACAATCACTGCCCAGCTCAGACTCCAGCAGAAGACATTTCCAAGAGCTGTCTCCCCGCTCAGCTCTTGGAAGTTCCTGATACTGCCAGCGAATCTAAACCTTGGAAGGCACCTCGTATGCATGCCAGGCATGCCTTTAGCTGAGCCAGACCTGTGCAAAAGCCTGGATTTCATCCTCTCCTACAATGGGAACATTCCCTTCCCCTTTGGGAAAAAGCAAACAACTTGCCTCTCAAGCAGACTTGGTTGCTCAAGGTCTCATCCAAGCTAGCCTTGATCACTTCCAGGGAGGGGGCAGCCACAGTCTGTCCAGGCAATGAATTCCAGAGTCTCTCCAGCCTTGCACTGAAGACCACCTTCCCAAGACCTAGTCTGAACCTCCTCTCCTTCAGTTTCAAACCATTTCCCCTTGTCCTGTCGCTAGATCCCCTTTGTCCTGCTGACTACATCCTCCCGCACCGCACCAGCATCCCCTGAGCTAAGCTCTGCAGACACTGAACCTGCCAGGCTGTGCCTCTGGAAGTCAACCTTCCCAATACCAAAAACCCATCACACAAAGAGACAAAACTCCCCTGGAGAGGATCACACAGTAGAGTGAGTGCTCTGAGCACCTGCCCTCAGCCCAAGCACACAGCAGCTGCAGGAAGGTAAAGCAACAGCTCACTCCTTCGCGACACCACAGCCTCGCTCCTCAGCTCTGGGCTCACTTCAGAGCTCCACTTTATTTTACTGCAAGCTCTTGCTCCTACCTGCACAAAGCCAGGCTGACACTGGCTCACACCACAGGTACTGAGCGCTAGCAAACTCAGGCAGGGAGGTGTTTAAAGGGTTCGGACTGTCAGACAGAAGTCCAGACCTCCACGGCTTACCAGCTCCTCAGGCCACCTTGCTTCTCCACAGAGCTACATTCCACAGTGTGGGGTGACTGCAGCACCTCCAGACTCCATGGTCCACAGCTGAGGGTGAAACCACCAGCTTATTTGCCTCCAGAAAATCCCTATGACTCCCACTGCTCCATAACCTGGTACCTGCACCACCCCATCACCACCCCTCTGCAGGTGCTGGAAACCAGGACGTGGCCAGACAGGTCCGTCAAGGCCACTCCACAGGAGTGTGGGGGTCCCATCACTTGTTTCACAGAGCGAGTTTCTCCTCTCTGGTCAAGCAGAGGTGCCCCAGCCATACCTGAGGAGAAACACGTAACTGCTGAGATGTTGGCTGCCTGCCTGCACTGCTCAGAAACAAGGAGCTGATTTCCTCACAATAGAGACCTCCCATTTTGGTGGGAAATCAATCCTCTGCCTCTGGGCTACTTTGCTCTCTCCAGTACCTTTTTTAATGTAGCCTTTTAAAGAGGATGGTGCAGAGTCACTGGGAAATCAGCATCCATCATTCATGGTAACTGGTCACACCCTGCACCAGACCCACACAACACTTCACAGAACCATTAAGGTTGGAAGAGACCTCCAAGATCATCCAGTCCAACTACCAACCCAACTCCACTCTGCCCACCAAATCCTGTCCCCTAAGGACACGGTTTTTGAGCCTCTCCAGGGACAGCAATTCCACCCCCTCCCTGGGCAGCCTGTTCCAACCCCCGACCACTCTGGCAGGGAAGACATTCTTCCTGATGGCCAACCTAACCCTCCCCTGGCACAACTTGAGGCTGTTTGTGCTATCGCTGGTGACTTGGGAGAAGACACTGACCCCCACTTCTCTACAACTTCCTCTCAGGTAGTCGTAGGGAGCAATAAGGTCTCCCCTCAGCCTCCTTTTCTCCAGTCTAAACAACCCCAGTTCCCTCAGCAGCTCCCTACCAGACCCGTCCTCCAGGCTCTACCTTTTACCCAGCTGTTAACTCGTGACCAGTTCCTGGGACCAGTGCTTTCCAGAAACGAGCTGGGCTCGTTAGGCAAAATGAAAGGGAGTAACGCCTGAGCAAGGGCTTCTCAGGGTTCACTCTCACCAATTCAGATGCACAGCTGATACCCACACGTAAGTCAAGAGCATGAAATTCAGTCTTCGTGCTAAGGTGGAAGAGGAAAGTACTAATTCTTGCTTTCACACCAGTCAATACAATCGACTGGAACAATAACTTTGATGACTTGACAGGCGGCTCCCCAAGGAACCCTGAACAACTGGCCTGTGGCACCTCTGCACAAGCAGCCTAAAGCCACTTCCCAATGCATTGGCCAAGTTCATCTACTAAATTCCAAACACAGCAAACCAGGTGCCTGTACCTGTCCCGTTCGACTGCCAAGGGCATAGCTAAGCAAAGAGATGAAACAAAGGGTGAATAGAATTACAGGCACACACACCCCAATACAGACAGTGAGTTGCATATGGGAGGCACAAAGCCATCACAGGTGGGCTACGGAGCGCTGTTCCGCGCAGGTCCACACGCATAATGTCACACGCTGCTACTCCCCTGGGGGATGAATTAATCCCCACAGAAAGGCTCTGTGACAAGTCACATCGCACGAGGCATGAAATGGAGGTCACTGTGCCAGCCAGCACACCACACATTTGAAAGGGGGGTGGAAAAAGGGGGCAGAAAATGCTCTTTGTATTTTTCACTTCACTGTGAACGTGGGGGATTTATTGCACTAATCCATGGCTGGCAGCGTTGAGGCTACAGAGGATGGAGAGAAATAGGCAATTTTCAAATCCCCTCCAGGCTACATAAAGGCAAGAAAGATGAGCACTTCTGCCACCACTGAACTGTCAGCACGGCACCGCCTGCACCCGAGCAGCAGCGTGGTGGGAACAGGCTAAATCAGGAGAAGGCGGCGCATCGCAAACAGCTTCCTCCCGTAACCAGGATGGCCAGTGAACACGACCAAGGCAGTGCCCAAACACACCTCTTTGAGGTGGGCTCACTGGTCATTTGTTCTGCCTGCCCATTTACTATACAGTCACTGAGTCATTAAGGTTGGAAGAGACCTACAAGACCATCCAGTCCAACTGTCAACCCAACCCCACCCTGCCTACTAAACCCTGTTCCCTAGTGCCACATCAACGTGGTTTTTTAACCCCTCCGAGGATGGCGATTCCACTCCCTCCCTGGGCAGCCTGTTCCCATTCCTGACCACTCTGTCAGGGAAGACATCTTTCCTGATGTCCAATCTAACCCTCCCCTGGCACAACTTGAGACCATTGTCCTATCACTAGTGATTTGGGAGAAGAGACCAACACCTGCCTCAGTCCAACCTCCCTTCAAATTGTTGTAGAGAGCAATGAGGTCTCCCCCCCAAGTCTCCTCTACTCCAGGCTGAACAGCCCTAGGTCTACATCTGCTGCTAAGCCTCATCCAGGACTTCCCCAGCACCCGCATCAGTTCCCTCCTGCTTTTGTACATACTTCATTTCACCATTATTTTCAGTCATGCTGTTCTAGTTTCCCAATCCAGAAGTCTCTCTCTCCCTAAGGAGGTAGCAGAGCATCTGCCATGCACCCCATGGCTGGTCCAGACTCGACCCATGACACCACCCAAACTGAGGCAGTAGCTGAGAGCACCTAGAAGCGTGAGACACTCATATCTAGTTTGGCCTTTCTGGCTTTCCTTCACTGGAGGTGTTTAAGACCCACCCGGATGTGTTCCTGTGTGAGCTGGTCTTGGTGATCCTGCTGTGGCATTGGACTGGATGATCTTCTGAGGTCCCTTCCAATCCCTAATGATTCTGTGAGTCTATGAACAGCTTTGGCTTCTCTAGATAATAAAAGAAGGAAAAGGAGATGTTGTTTTAAAGGAAGAAGTGCCTGCAGGCAGTGTCATTTGTTAGGACATCACCCTCAACATCATCAGCAAACTCTTATGCAACTTCTTCAGCATCTCCCTTATACTCCTGTCTCTTAAACCAACTTGCCTGAGTGGCAGCAGGTGAGGAACATATGGCATGAGCACCAGTGCCCCTCTTCCACCTCCCCTCCCGCATTTCACACAATCCCTAGAATCACAGAACGTTGGAAGAGACTTCTGGAGATCATCCAGTCCAACGCCCCTGCCAGAGCAGGACCCTCTAGGAGAGGTCACACAGTGCTCTGTACAGGTGGGTTTTGAAAGCCTCCAGAGCATGAAACTCCACAACCTCTCTGGGCAGCCTGTGCCAGGGCTCCATCACCCTCACAGTAAAAAAGTTTCTCCTCATATTGAGGTGGAACTTCCCATGTTCTGGCTTATCTTCGTTATTCCTTGTGTCCTGCTACTGGGCACCACTGACAAGAGGCTGGGCACTCACCCTTTCTATATTTATAAACAGAGAAAGACCCAGCTTGCTCAGCCTTTCCTCATCACGGAGATGCTCCACTACACCATCCCTGTGGCTCTGCGCTGGGCTCTATGTCCTTCTGGAACTGAGGTTGCCCAGAACTGGACACAATATTCCAGGTGTGCTCTCACACCTGGGGCCGAGTGGAGGGCTTCAGGTCCTCTTGCGTTGAACACTTTGAAATCATCTTGCTTGAACGTAAGCAGCAGCAGCCCACGAGAGGTGAAGGGCTGAAGAGAAGCAATGCCACCAAGCCTTTCGGACTTCTCTGGAAGTAGCCTGCCTGAGGCAACCAAAGCTTTGCTATTATTTTGTGGCCACAGCCCAGCGTGGTTGGCTCACAGCCAAGGGGCAATAAGCACAGCCAGGTCTTTCTCTCCTTCACTCAATTCCAAATGATGAGTCTCTAATCCCTTTGGCTTCAGCTGTCCAGACCCCACCACTGATGCACGCTGCTACCAGGGAAATGAAGGAAGAACCTGAGCTATGAATCCTGGCCACGATAGCTGGGACCAGCGCTCTGGGATTTACAGTTACTCCCTAGAAAAGTGCTGTCATCTGGAAAGAGCAACCTGACAAAACCTTCATAGCATTCCCCTTCGAGTTAAACACCAGTCACACCTGCAACCTCATGCTAAAGGACCCGTGAAATGAGTTGGGGTTGTCTCTCAGCAATGGGATGTGAACATTTCCTGTGCATGGGCAATAGCCAGGGCTATTAAACTGCAAGAATCCGAACCATTAAGGACCGTTACAGAGCTTGGCTAATACCTCTAAATCAATGAAGTTATCAGAAACATGAAGTGATCTTACATTGAGACACTTTTTCCACTGAAAGGAGATTTTGTTAGATGAACTCAGATACACCCTCAGTCAGCGGGCAGCAGAACATCTCCTCTGCAGCAAAGGAAATTCATCACTGTGCTTCAATGGCTGATAAATAGGAACTCGATAACACAATCTCTGCTCAAATGAGAAGCCCTTTCTCACACAGAGTTGGCCTATCTGCAGGCACAGAATCAAGGCTGGAAGAGATCTTCAAGGTCATCAAGTCCAACTGTCAGCCCAACCCCACTCTACCCACTAAACCCTGTTCCCTAGTGCCACATCTACACGTCAACCCCTCCACTTCCTCCCTCCCTGGGCAGCCTGTTCCAACCCCTGATCACTCTGCCAGAGAAGAGATTTTCCCTGATGTCCAATCTAATCCTCGCCTGGCACAGCTTGAGGCCATTTCCTCTTGTTCCATCATCAGTGACTTGGGAGAAGAGACTGACCCTCACTTCTCTACAGCTTCCTTTCAGGTAGTTGTAAATGGTGATAAGGTCGGTCCTCCCTCAACCTCCTCTTTTCCAGGCTAAACAACCCCAGTTCCCTCAGCTGCTCCCCATCAGACCTGTCCTCCAGGCCCTTCACCAGCTTTGTTGCCCTTCTTTGGACCCACTCCAGCACCTCAATGTCCTTCTTGTATTGAGATGCCCAAAACTGACCCCAGTACTTGAGTTGTGAACTCACCAGTGCTGAGTACAGGGGGACCATCACCTGTCTAGTCCTGCTGGCCACACCATTTCTGATGCAGGCCAGGATGCCATTTGCCTTCTTGGCCACCTGGGCACACTGCTGGCTCATGTGCAGCCAGCTAGCAACCGGCACCTACAGGTCCTTTTCCACCCAGCAGTTCTCCAGCCCCTCTTCCCCAAGCCTGTGGCCTTCTATGGTGTTCTCTTGATCAAACTGTAGGACCTAGCACTTGACCTTGTTAAACCTCACACAAGTGACCTTGGCCCTGTATCGATCCAGCCTGTCCAGATCCCTCTGCAGAGCTGTCCCACCCTCCAGCACATTGACACTCCCACCCAGTTTGGTGTCATCTGCAACCTTGGATGCACCCTCATCCAGACCACTGATAAAGATGTCAAATAAGACTGGCCCCAGTACCAACCCTGGGGAATACCAGGCTGGGAACCAGTCACCAAGTTGCTTTCACTCCATCCAACTCAATTCTCTGGGCTCAGCCATGCAGCCAGTTCTTTACCCAGCAAAGAGTCCCCCTGTCTCAGCCACAAGGCTCCAGCTCCTCTAGGAGAAGGCTGTAGGAGAGTCTGTCAGATGCTTTGCTGAAGTCCAGGTAAACAACATCTTCAGCTTTCTCTTCATCCACTAGGTGGGACATCTGCTCATAAGAGGAGATCAGGTTGGTCAAGCATGAACTGCCCTTCACAACCCTCTGCTGGCTGGCCCTGATCTCCTGGCTGTCCTACCCTTGCTGTGTGATGCCCTCAGGATGAACCACTCCAGCATCTTCCCTGGCACCCAGGTCAGCCTGACAGGCCTGGGGTTCCCTGTATCATCCTTCCTCCCTCCAGTCATCTGGGACCTCCCCTGTTAGGCAGGAGCATTGATAAATGCTGGAGAGTGGCTGGCAATGGCAAAACCTTGACCCTACTGGCCATCCTCTGATGTCCCATCCTGCAGTGCACTAGATGCAAACGTTCCCTTGAGCCAGGAACTCATCGTAAGCACTGCTTCGAGATCTAGCCTAGGATGAAAACAAGCCTTAAACGCCACAGTCAGCTGGTTCCCCTGAAGCACCCGACTGCCACGCCACTCCACAGCACAACCTAAGGTTTCTCCTTCGTCACACGTGTCATCGCTGCTGTCTGCTTGGGTGGCCTTTTGCAAGGAGCAGCAGAGGCTGACAGAGCACCCACAGACATGACAGCACCGCATCCTCCTCCCCCAGCAAGCGTAATGAGCTGAGCAATCCACGGAGCGATGCAGAGATTGTGTTTCCAGGGGTTATCGATTATTTATGAGGAATTAACCTGCAGCCGAACAGATTCCAGCACCTTTCGCTCCCGTACTCGTGGTCCAGCACAAGCAGCTACGAGCTACGCTGGGTGCCCGGCTCTGTGGAGCGTCGAGCAGTGAGCTGAATCTGGGCTTCAGTAAATCACTGTTGTGCTTCTAAAAGTACAACAGCCTCTCAGATTTAAAGCTCTCTCCTGCAGTGCCTCCAACACTCACCCAAATCCCTCTCGATAGCATTTCCCACTCATCCAGATCTCAGCGCAGAAGAAGTTCACATGGAGGAAGTTCTCCTTGTACGCTGACTAAAGAGTCCAAATAGCCTCATGTCTTACAGCACCCAGTTTAAATGAAAGCTCATTCCACGATGGAATTAAACGAGCCTGGACTACTTCTGTTAAGGAAAGATAAGACCAAGTTATGGATTCTTTCTCACAAAAGAGAGTTTATCTTCCTCAAAACGATGGACTGAAAAATGAAATTGTGCTTTTCAGAGAAAAGATCCAAAGACTTCCTCTGATATGAGAAATACACAAAAGCTCTTCGGTGCAAGGGTGGAGAGACCCTGGAATCGACTGCCTGCAGAGGCTGGGGCTGCCCCTCCCTGGGGGTGTTCAAGGACAGGTTGGATGAGGCCTTGGGCAACCAAGTCTGGTTGAGATGCATCACTGCCCATGGCAGGGGGGTCAGAGCAGACGACCTCCAAGGGCCATTCTTTCAACCTCAGCCATTCTCTGAGAACCAACCATCATATTGGTTGCAAGGGCAGCGAAGCCAAACCGCCGTGTTCGAGGACTCGTTCCTTCAGGGGAAAGTGCCAGGTGCACTTTCCATGTGTCATTAACCCGTCATTGCAAAGTCTGGAAATGAAGCTGAACCCACTGTCACACAGGGAACACCCAGATCTGCAGAGCTGTTCCTTAAGCTTCTCGTTCTCGCAGCTTCCAGCAAGATGCTGCCAGTCACCACCAGCACCACAGACATACTTCAATGACTGTGTCTATGGCAGCTGTCATGATGGCCCCTGGGCCAACTTCAACACCAAATTCAAGTCCTGTGTAAAGCCAGGACCCAGGGAGGGTGGTAGGTGGCCAGGATGTGCCCATCGATGGACCTCCGTGTGCAGGCTGCCAGCCCTTGGAGAGGCTCTCAGTGCAGCCTGGGCTCAGCAACTGGGTGCAGAGTTGGGCTGTGGGTGAGCAAACACCAGCCAATGCAAGTTCTAGTGCTGCCTCTTAAAGTCTCATCCAACAGCTGCCTCCTGAAGGGATGAGTTCAGGGAGAAGGTCCTCAAATAAGGCATTTTAAACCACACATGGAACAAGTACCTGCTGCCTTTTTTGCAGAACAGCTGCAGAAGAGCCAGGTAGTCTCTTCTCCTTCTACCGCAGACCAGCACACACTCCAGCACCTCCACAACCCTGGAAGCAAGCTCCACTGGCATCACAGCCTTGCTAGACTGAACTGCTCCAAACCAACCCCAGCCACTTGGAGATCCCTCTTAGATTCGTTTGCATTCCTTTGGAGGGTTTGTCATAGATTTGGATGAAAAGCAGCCCATTAGGAACATCTAGATTGACTTCATTACAGTGTGGCTCTTGAAGTCAGATGAAAAGACTTCCCCTGGCCAGGTTTGTTTATTCACCATCAGCTCAGATACCTTTTCAAAGGCTCATCCTCGCTGCATTTACATGAAAGCACACAGAGATCACTTTTTTCCCCAATGGTTCTATCACATTCTGAGAGCTGAAAAAGGACAAAAGAAACTTCAGGGAGAGTTACACAACCACAGATCAGCACAGGAACATCTCCTACCATTTCCAGTTCTTTATGAGAGGAAAACACACCAGCCCTCCCCGTGTAGTCACTCCCTCTCACCCTGCACATGCACCTACAGCCACAAAGCCTAAGCAGATGATCAGTCACTCTGCCCCTATCCTAGGCAACAGCGACACCAGAGCGAAGAGTTAACCCCACCTGAAGGACAAGACTTCAAACAAATGCAGTTGCCCAAGTCTCTAATTCTTTAATGTGCACTTTGATAAAAGCAGACTGTTTCTCCATAGTGGGTTTGATGAAGAACTCCTCAGAGACTCACAGAGTTATTGAGGCTGGAGAAGCCCTCTGAGCTCAGCCAGCCCAGCCCAGGTCCTAACATCACCCCATTGTCCAGACCAGGGCACTAGGGGCCACAGCCAGGCTGTTCTTAAACACCTCCAGGGATGGGGACTCCACCACTTCCCTGGGCAGTCTATTCCAGGGTCTGGTCACCCTTTCCATGAGGAAGGGCTTCTTAACATCCAACCTAACCCTCCCCTGGCAGCTTCAGACCCTGCCCTCTCATCCTGTCAGTCATTGCCTTGCAGAAGAGCCTAACCCCAATCTGACTACAACCTCCCTTCAGGTAGTTGTAGAGAAGGAGAAGGTCCCCCCTCATTGTCCTCTTCTCCAAGCTAAACACTCCCAGCTCCACCAGACACTCCCTCCAGTCTCTTCCCCATCCTCACTGCTGTTCAACCTCTTTTGAAGGGCTCCGTGCTCAAGGAAAGACCTCACCAGCACCCAGTACAGGGGGAGAATCACATCCCTAGTCCTGCTCGCCGCACTATTGCTGATACAAGCCAGGATGCCACTGGCCTTTCGTGCCATCTGGGCACACTGCTGGCAAAACATTACGAAGAAATACAGCCCAGCCCAGAGCAACCCCCAGCCATACGAATTACCGACAGCAACTCAAACAGGACTTGGCACTTGCTTGCCTTTAATATGAAAATTTTACCCACAGGTTATGTAAATATTTAAATGACTTTTATGGACATCATCTTCCCTCATGGTGCTAAAACTTTCCCACGGAAGACTTCCAGAGTGGTTAACAGTGCTGATCTTTATCCTTGGCACTGACGACTCATTCATCCTTTCTACAAGGAGTACAGCTTACACATGACCCAAGAGCGCTGCAACAAGGCAGTATTTATCTGCCCTCATCATCTACCACCACTGCTTTAATCGAAGCTGGGTTCTATCACATCCAGGAAATGAAGGAACACCTCCCACCCCTCATAATCTTCACCTGACACTTGCACTTGGTGCACCTTTGGAGGAGCAGTCTCTGGAGGTCCCACCTTCACAGCTCAGGTAACTGTAGGCACAGCACTGTGCAAACTGTTTCACCACCAAAGAAAAGCAGACAAACTGCTGAGCAGTTTGCAGCCTGGAGCCTTGATGAGGCACCCAGCACCTGCCTGTCAGTCTTCACCCTGGTCCCTGAGCAGAGCAGTGCTGCATGCAGGGCACGTGGGTGTTTGGGGAGGTAAGGGGCCACGGAGAATGTCAGGTGGATGTGGCACACATGACGGTGAGAGACTTACAGAGAAGCTGCAGCAGCACAACATGGCAATTAAGAACATGAGGGATACTGAGATGGAGGAAGAGCAACCAAGGGGACAGCCAATTTGCAGCCAAGCCTTCAGCTGCACAGTGGGGCTTTTCAGAGCCTCCAACAAGCCATGTGAGCACATGAGTGATTTCAATGCCTGGGGCATACGACCAGCAGGATCTCACCAATGAGTCTGACTGGGTGTTTTCTCTATGTTTTACTCAATGTGAGCAGTAGCTGATCACATGAATGCTTAGAAATGAATTGTTTCCTCAAGGAAAAAGCTGTGCTGAATGCCTTTCTTCACCAGAAGTTTCTTGGCATCACTCTGCACAATGGAAGCCCTGCAGCAGGCAGCAGCTTTGGGATGCAGAGGTGGGCATGAGCAGCCAGGGCAGCCAGCCTACAAGCCATGGGCTGTACAACCAGGAGGGCTTGGGCCAACAGCTGCCATTCATTCAGCAGACACTGGAACTTCAAAAAGGGCTCTTTCAGGCCCACTTTGGCAACCTGAGGGTGAGGGAGAGTCTCAGCACGCTTTGCCCCTTCACTCCTGGGCTCAGTCTGCAACACTCCTGCTGCTGCACAGGCTGCACCTGAAATCTGCTCCCTTCCCACCTCCTGGAGGCAGAGGCATCGCTGCAGGGGAACGTTATCTGAGTGATTTACTGGTTCAATTAAGTGTTAAACATTGTTTTCTTGCCTTCTCGGTCTATTAATCTTATCCTTACATTATCCATTGCAGTCACAAATGATCCAGTGCTGGAACTACTTTGAAACAGACCCTCCATTCTCCTTCCCCATCCTTACTGGAAGGAAAAAACTTGTGTCCTGTTTCAGACAGTGACCTCTACAGCACTTTACTATCAGCAGCAATGAGCTGATAAAGAGGTTTAACTCCTTTGTGTGTCACTGAAGCCCAAACTGCCCCAGGAAAGAGCGTTCCGTAGCTAAATGCCATTGCACACACAGTAACAAAAACTGAACTGCATTTCCTGGGGATTCCTCAGAACAGGGCTGCTTCCAACATAAATTAGCTCCGCGGTATCGACCGCGTCTTATTTAGGACTCAAAATCCATTTGCCACTTCCTGAACAGCAGGATGAATTCAGAACTTGCCTAGTAGCATTTGTACACAATAGATGATCTAAAGCCACCACAGCGTTCAAACGCCTGGAGAAGAGACTTAGAGGAGCAACATGCCTTAGAATGCAACAGATACCTGTTTCTTTTCCTCATTAAATGACCTTTCACAAGAGGAACCAAGCAAAAGATAGGTGAACTTGGCAAGTACAGAACCCCACCACCTTCACTCACAAGAGCAATGCGCTGTCTTCAGGTCAGCTTCTCAGGTGAAAGCTGCAGCTCCCCACTGCTGACCTGAATGTTGATTTTTATATTAATAAAGTCCTGCATTGAAACACTGGTTAGAGTTTCCCCTGTTCCTCAGGCCTGAGCACACTGGACTCACCATTGTCTTTTCCAGCAAGGGTGAAGGACATTCACCCCTTACAGAAGCAGCTCCAGAGGCTACCGAATCGGCCCCTTGTTAAACAAGCCAACACCTGAAACAACCACTGTCGCCAGCCAGAGGAGGCACTTCTGCTAGATGCAGCTGCAAACCTCACACAGAGGTGCATTTACCAGGGCAAAATGTTAAGGGATGTAAAAGAAGAAACCCTGGAGTTTGGACTTTCTGCCTCTGCACGAAGAAAGCCACACAAGGACACCAGCGAGCAGCGCTGGCTGCCAGGCACTGCTGTGACCACCACACAACCGCAGCGCACACAGGGCTCAAGAGGGCTACGGAGAAGTCGCTTCTGGTTTCACGCAGCGCAAGCTGAATTTATTAAAATAAGAGCTCTAGATAAAAGTTAACAGGGCAAAGCTGCTAGGAAGAGGGGATGCTTCGATGCTTTTCTGCCCACGTTTTCTCTGCTCTTTCTCTCTCACTTTTTTGCATTCATTGCTTAGCAGCTCAGCACGATTCCAAAGGCCGTTCCTCTCACAATTCAAGCGGTCAGCACCGCGGAGGATACGCGGCTCTGCTTAACCCCAAACCTCCGCGGGGCACAGTAAAGTGGGCTGCAGAGCCCCACCGTTCACAGCGCTACGGCTCAGACACCGACACATCCCGAGGGTGGCTTGTTCCACTGAGGGAAGGCTTCAAGCCGCACAACTTCGTGCCGTGACCCCTGGCTGGCTACTTTTTCCTCTCCCCGCCTCAGAAGCGCTGGGGAAGGCACCAGCGGGTCGGGGCCGCTGCCCGCCCGCAGCGCAGCCCCCGCTCCGAGCCCTTCCTCGACGGGTCTGCGGGAGCTGGAGCTGATGCCGCCGCGAAACAAACTGCGGTGCAGCCCCAGGATTTCAGCGCTAACGCAACTAAGGGGCTGCCTGACAGCGGGCAGCGGCTGAGCCGCGCCAGCCCCGCGGGATGCGGCACCGTCCGCCCCGCACCTGTCTCCGCTCCCGCCCCATCCCCAATAACCCAATGGCCGCCGCGCCGCAGCACGGCCCGGACGGGGCATCCCCGCACCGAGCCCCACACCCGCTTCCCGCAGCGGTCCCCGCACACACCACCTCTCCCTCTAACCCCTCCTCAGCCCAGCCCAGCGCGGTAACTTCGCGCATCGCCCCCAACTCACCGGAGCCGCTGGCTCAAGCGCGCCTGCAGCTGCTGCTGCCGCCGCCCGCGGAGCGGAGCCCGCAGGGGCCGCGCACGGCGAGGGGAGAGGAGGGAGGAGCAGCAGCAAGTTGCGGCGCGTCCCCCTCCTCTCCCCTCTCTGCTCCTCCTTCGCTCTCTCACTCCCCCTCCTCCTCCGCCCGGCAGAAGGGTCTCGGCGAGGCAGCCGCGGCGGACTGAGCGCGGCCGCGGAGCGGGCAGCACCGCACTGCGCATGTCCCCGGCGCCGGCGGCAGCGCGGGATGACCGGCGTGCTGGAGAGCCTGGTGCCGGACATGCACGCCAGCCAGATCTCAGCCGGCAGCTACCACC
>JAOXOE010026467.1:0-21618 GCA_028565055.1 Phoeniculus purpureus
GCTTTCAACAAATACCCCAGACTCTGTCTTTCATGCCCAAGGGTTTAAGGATTCTCAAGTCCTGCTGCTTTCTTCAGACAAGCACGGACTGATTTTCCCAATATTAAGCATTTTTCCCAAAGTCGCTCTCAGCGGCAAAAGTGACCAACAGTCTCTTTTCAGGCCGTTCAAGGCTCTTGAAAAATGGCGCCGGTCACATGACCCTGGTCACGCGCGGATCCAAGATGGCGTCTGACCGCGCGGCCGCGCCATCCCGAGCCACACCCCCCAGTCTCTAAACGCGGCCGAGAGAGGGTTTCCAGGCTCGTGTCCTCTCTCTCTCTCTTTTTCTCCTGTCTCAGCTCCAAGGGAAAAAAAAAGGAGTTTCTTAGTTTCACCGCGAGGCTAAAAAGGGCTGCTCCGGGGGAGGAAGATGTTAACACTAGAGTCTTGCTTCTCCGGTCCGTGGTGTTTGATTGGGACCGGGCTCTTTCCTGCTTGCGCTGGGGTCCCGGCCGCTTCTTGCTTCAGGCTGCGGCGGTCTCCTCCGTACTGAGGTCTCTGTAGTACCGCGGCTAGCTGCCGGTTACAACTGGGAATGAATTTCTAGGGAAAAAACACCTTCTTTAAATGCCAGCTCTGGAGGGTGTTGGTGTGTTTTCACAAAAGGTGAATGTCTTGGGTTTTTTTTTTCCTAGAAAATAAACAATAGGATAACTTTTCAAAATACCTTTCTACTGTTTCCTTTTTCCTTTGCACTTCTACAGTTCAAAACTCTTAACCAAATCTTTGTTCAATTCTATTTTTTTACCTTTCTTCCATTTTTGTTTATAGATGTCAACACCTCTGCAGCACACTTTGTCCTTTGGCACAATTTTGTACGTTTCATTTGCTCTAAGAAAGAGGAGTGCTGAAGGACTTCCCCATTACCCAGGCTAATACATGAAGCTATTATGTATGGCCAAGTTGGCTGACATATTGCTTGTCTGGGGATTTAGAAAGGAAAAAGCCAATTTAAAGTTATATTAAAGAGAAAATTAATATTAGATTCCAGAATGGATTAAAAGTAAAGACTGGAAAATTAATTTACTCAGATTAGAAGTAGTTGTTGGGGAAAAAGAGGGATTACTGAGAGGAACTCTTTGTTTACTTTTGACTAATGAGGTTCAAACTTCATTAAAACTACATTATGGTTAGTTTTTAAACAGTAATTAGAAATTCCTGGATGAAGGAAAACATACAAGGCATAAAAAAATCAAGCAATAACTGGAAAGGCACTAATCCCTATCTCATCCACCCACTGAAATCAAACCTATCAACTACATTTGACTGTTCTTTCTGCAAAGAAAGTTAGTGTCCGTAAGTGGACAAAGAATCCTTATGAGCTTGGCTAGTTTACTACAGGTAGAATTCACTTGTGAAGTCAAACTTTATTTGATGTCTGCCCCAAAATCTGTGGAGACACAGAGATTTTGACAAAGCATCTCAGCACCCTCTTCCTTGCCAATGTGGTGCTTGCATAAGTGACTGAAGGCAGCAGATTAGATATGATGTCAGCATTACCATGTCCCTCAAGTAGACCCTTACTGTCAACTTAACCCTCACTGTTGATTTATCTTTTATGTTTTAAAAACATTTTTCCTCCTGTACTGCATGGGGCTCCATCAGTATATTTTCATGTGTAAGTGCAGTCATATACAACGTACTAAATTTTCTTTGTTGCCTTTCTGGTTAGTTTTTTCCTCACCCTTTCAATTGGTAGCGACACTTAATGATGTACACAAGTCCTTCTATTGATTTTCCAGGATTAGCTCACCCTAAAAATAGGTGTTCTTTCTAAATGAACACTCAATGCTATTATCTGTCACTTCTGACTTGCCAAAAGTTTTCAAGAGGAGATGTTGAAGATACTTACGGTTCAACATACACAACAGAAACTATAAAATCTATAGTTTGGCAGAAGTAATTTTAAAATGATGAGCCCTACACCATATAAGCTAAGTTTCTGTGTAGCTGCTGCAAATCCTAAGTAAAATGAAGTAGGTAGATCAAAACAATCCCCAGAAACCAGCTGGTAACTTGACAACAGCAGTACCAAGAAGAGAAAGTAAAAACTAGTGATATTGCTCATTTCATGAAGGAGAAAACCAAAAGACAACGACAGGAGTCTAATAGGAGTGTTTTGCTGCTCACAGATAGATGCCCTTGCGGCACCTGTTAACAATAAAGTGTTGCAGTTGCCTCTGCACCCTTTATTAGAATAGATAACGGGTTTTCAATTAGAACACGGCTTGCACTGTGACGGAGCAAACAGCTCAATACAACCTTTAATGGTACAACGTTTCCTCTGAACACCATGGGTTATGAGTTTTCCCCCTGTAGCTTTCAGTTAATTGCACACCAAAGACCGCAGGAGATGGTGTTTGTTTAAAATTGTTGCTGGCACTGCAATAAGAGGTGCCAATCCCGATTAATATAGAACAAGTTGTCGTTCTGCGTAGGAAAGTGGTGATGCCAATACAGGTCCTGAAACATTTTTGGGTGAAAAATGCCAGCAATAAGAAGACATAATTCTACTTAATTCTACACAATTCTACTTAAAATCCAGTTCCAAGAATACATTTTCTGAAATGACTGTAATTTTTTAGTTACAAAATGAATTTGTTTGACCTTTTTGTTTAATCTACTCAAAGCTATATTCAGCTTTAGTGAAGTGACCTAGAAAAGTAAGAAATCAATACAGATAGTGATTCAATCTGTAAATAAAATAATCCAGAACTGTTCCTTGAAGGAAAATTTACCTGTTCTCCAGCCTGCAGCATAAGTACAGGAGGTTCTTTGGTGCGTAATGTTAAATTGTTATCTAATATTAAATCAAAGTGTAACGTTCAGAATGAGGTTGACAGAATACAGCTTCATAATTAACTTTCACATGTAAACGTTTTCTTTTGGGGGAAAAAAAGAAGAAAGAACATACAATTTTGTCTTCAGCCAAGACTATTATGATATGCCTTTTCTTCAGAAGATGTGCTTCTTCATTCAAATAAGAGAAACTACCCCCTTCCTCTGGGACAGAAGCTGCCCTGCTGCATTAGTATATGACTTAAGTGTCTGAGGTGCAGTATAAAGGAAAGACACACACAGGTATTCTTTCATTAAATTTCTTCAGCACATTAGTGGAATAATTTGTTTCTTACAAGAGCTGAGAAAAGCCTCTAAACTTCTTGAGAGTCTGATCAAATTGAGAGTAACCTTAGTCTTGTATCAAAAAAGTTCATGGTTTCCTAGAACATGCAGAAGAATTGACTGACAATGTAGAAGGGTACAAACGAAAAAACTGCGTAAGAAAACATTTAAATGTAAGCCTGTTTACCTGCATAGATTCACTATAGAGGGGGAAATGGTTCAGATCGATCATCTTTGGATGTCTCCAGTTCTTGGAACTCAGTTGACTGCTAAATTTAGTAATTAAACAACAAAATTTAATTTTAAGTTTTCCACCCGACTCTCAGTCTTTTGTCCACAGTTTCTCTGTTCAAAACATTATTTCCCCTCTTGCCACCTGGCGTAAGTTCTTCAGAAGTTTGTTGTTCTTTTAGGGTCTAATCTGTTTGATTTTTATGAAATGACATTTTCAATAAACTCAGAAATCTCAATTACCATAAGCCAAGATGCCATCCATTCCTTTGTATAATTCAACAATTGACCTCAAGGATTAGAGAAAGAAAATGGGCTGCTGATCTCAGATCGACTTTAAATAAAAGGTTAAATCACTATTTTCTCTGTAGTTTGCAAACGGTGGTAATCTATTTCACTACTTTTCATACTAACACCACTTTAATTAACAAAAACATAAATGCTCCCTTCAACTATGTGACAACCGCTTGTGCATTTTTCCTTACTCTTTGTGCTACTTTATAAAAATGTGAATCATGGAACAGTACTAATTAAGGCTAAAATTACTGAGAGGACATGCTTTGAAGTGGATTTTTAAATGCCGTGGGTTTTTCCCGTTCCCCACCTACCCGTCAGTGGCCAATAGTTAGTACTGTGCCTTTACAAAGTCATGGCAAAATACGTTTCATTGACTGTTTCACCTTGAGAATCAGCAAACATATTTCAGTGATGCTCCACGTAGAATCAAATATTTTACCTCTTGACTTCCCAGTTCCCTGTTGCTTTTCCACAACTTTCCTCTCACATACCTCCATCGTTCTCCTCATAAGAATCAGTGACAACAGATATATCAGAAAGTGTGTTTGTAAAGCATGCCTCATGTATGCTTTCCCCATGACCCCTGGTCAGCCACATCTAGATGGGAATTCCACAGGTGTTTAACATCGTGCTAAAAATGTTCAGTGACAAGGCTGTTCCAATTTCTATCCAGACCTGGGTTCTGATAAGAAACATCAACTTTATAAATGTCAAAGAAAGAATGAGAAAAATTCCGCTGTGACAAAACTCACTATAAAATCAGTGAGACCAGTGCCATTTCACTTCTGCCAGGAGTGACTTTGCTTCCTTCAGTTCACATTTCAACTCAGTGATAGCCAAATGAATTCACTCATTAGTAGTGTAATAGGTGGAATTGTACGGTCAGCGTCGAGGTCTTCCACATGAAGGAACAATGGCTTGACAAATGATTTTTGGATTTGGACATAGTTTTTCCTCAGTTTAAGACAAAATAAAAAATAGTGGGTTGTTTTTTTGGTCCAACTAGAAAGAAAGAATCTCTGTTTTTCCTTGGAAAACATGTTTATCTGGTAAGGTAAAAATATCCCCATTGCTTGGGCCGTTCAGTGTTGCTGAAATAGGTAACTATGCAGCAATATGCAGCAGACGTAATGCCACTGTCAATGTGCCTGCATGTAATTAATACTTCCAGCTTCACAAGAGTGGCAAGGCATGATTTTAGATTATAAGTAAGAACACAATTTCCCCAGGGACAAACACTTCTCCTCCCTGTCTAACAATTCGTGTAACAAATGATCATGTACAAGATTGCATCCTAGAGGACGTGTCACCAGCAAACCTGAAACACAGTTGAGTCCCTTTGGAAAGTGCAGTGCCCGTATGACAGTATTTGTGGCAAAACGCAGTTATTTATCTTGATCTGAAGGTTCTCTTGAAAACAACTTCTGTGTTCTTCAAGAGCCTGCGTGCATGTCCTAAATGAATAACTACACGTCATCACGAAATCACTTTTCTCCTGAGACAAACAGTTGTGTTTTTAAGAGTGCTTAATAGACAGAGAAATGAAGGGGCTGAGTTGAGTCATCGCACACTAAGAGCAGAGACAAAAAAATTTGTGCAAACATAGGGCTGGTTAAAATACACTGTTCGAGCACTGCAGAATATATTAGAGCCTGCAACATAACGGCTTCTGCTTTAGGTATTTCACAGTTCAGCACAATGCGTTTCAGTGAGGCAGGAAAATGCTAATAATGGACACATATATACAAAATTAATTTCTCAAGGGACAAGTCTGCTCAGCCCAGGCTACTCAGACATCATTCCTTCTAGACTTCAGCTAATTAATGTAGTGCAATTTAAGAAAAGGTGGAAGGGATCGTATTGATAGGTGTCAATAGCATGCATTCAAAACATCTATTATTTATTTTCGGTGTCCGTGGAGGCTTGAGAAAAAAATACTCAACTAATTGCTAAGCAGAAGACAATTAAAAAAAATAATTAAAAGTCCATTTATCTTTTATTGCTATTTTATCTGTATTCCCTTATTCCCTTCCCCCGCCTTCAATCTATCTGAATGGATAGAGAACCAGGACATACACTTTTTAATCTATTAATTGCAACACCTTTTCCTCGGGATTTGGATCACCACCTAATCCATTTAGATGTTAGAGGGATTATTTTTAAGCAGGTTTTTTGTGTGTCTGATGGTAGGATGCTGTTGAAAGCCTGGCCTGCACTGAGCATGCTTCATTCTCAATGGTTCCAGTGTAGAAAACACATTACAAAATGGAGATACCTAGGAATATTAACATGCATAGGTTTGCTAAGTCTTTCAATTAACTTATGCACAAAGAAACTTTACCTAACATCTAGACTTGTTTCTCCCAAGGTTAGAAAGTCTCCTTTTGTCCTTTGCTCTTACTGTGGAGACTTGTAATGCTTTTTGTTTAATTAAGTGACAGAATAAATTGACCAAGGCGATCAGGAAGTGTTTTGATCCAGATTATTGGAATGGAAACTATACTCAGCTTTCCCAGTAACTTGTAAGCCAGCATCCTTCTCCATTAGATCTGACAACTACAATTTACTCTGCACCTCCTGATGCAGCTTGTCACTACCAACAGGCCAGTATGTACACGGCCAGGGGTTACAACATACTGATTCATTAGGCTACAACCATGAATCTGCCACTTCAGAGAAAAGGCCCATCCATCTCTCTACATTTAGCTGTCATTCCTACCATGAATGTAATGCTATTACTGAGACAGCCAAGTCCATTGCTCATGCCAGATGTTGTTAGGAATTCAATCCATCCTATCTGCGAACACTAGTCCCTTCAAACAACAAGATGTTGAATGAATTACATATTGAGTGGTGAGGTTTTGGGCATTTAATTATCCAGCTGAAAGGAGCATGCTTAATTGTTAGTGCAGTTACTGGTTAGCGACTCAACAGAGGAATTTCATGAAGCGATGGTGGAGCATCGGCAGCTGAATAAACGTTTCACAGCACTGCAGGGGCTATGACAAAAAATCTTTATGTCTTTACTGAACAAAAATGCCTCTCTTGTTGAGTAAAATGAACAGGTTTTATTTTTGCTCTTTAAGTAAGAAAACATGTCATTATTTCAATAAGGGGAATTCTTGTTGCTCAACATCCAGTCCTGGCCGTTCAAGCAGGAGTCATGCCAGCATGCACAGGGGTAGCAGCATGTGCCAGTTAAACACTCAGATACTCATGCCTCAGTAGCCAGGGGAACATCTGTTGAGACTGCAGCATTCAGCAGAAGGGGTACGTAATCCGCTTGGAGATGAGCTGGTCCTACACCAGACCAGAGACATAGGGGCATCATCTCTGCAAAGCAGCAGAACCCGAGACTATCACTTCACATACCACATCAAAGCAGAGCTCTGAAACTGAAATGCAGTTAAGTCTCATCCTTTCATTAGGCCACATTATAGAAACAGTCTTGCACTTGGATGTACTTGGCTCAAGCCGAGGAAATAAATACTATGAATATTCGTGGTATTTTCAGAGCAGCTAATAACACTGTGTACTCTCAATGAATGCACCATCTTGTAATAAGCCCAGCTACATTTCAGTAATAAAGCCTCGAGAAAATTAAATCAGGGTTTGGGACTTTATTATTTTATCTATGTGAAGTTTCATTCTTATTTATAAACAAAACCAAAACAAAATAAGCAGCTGAAGAGGTAGCAGTGTAGCAGTTTATTCCCTTGGATTTTGACTAGGAAATAAGACACTGTGACAGAAATAGAATAAAGCCAACGTTTTCTGAGAGTAAACATGGACAATGTCTTTAGTTTTTCTCTGGATATTTGTTTTTTATTTTATTTAGTGATACAGCTTGTACCTAGGAAGAAACTACCCCATTCACTCACTGACAAGTAAGCTACGCTTAGTTCAAACTTTGTTGCCAGAAAGAAAAGAACCTATTTGTGAAATTGCTAGTGCTTTAATGAGGTTGGTTTGAACTGACCATATTACAAAGAGAAAAACAAGTGTCCAGACCAATTTTCATCTGAGGTTTTTTGAAAAGTATTTGAACTAAAATTAGACTAAATTTAATGAAAATTTAACATAGTTTGTCTGAGCTTAGACTGAAGTTATATAAAAACTTACAAGGACAATGTGTGATAACTTAATCTAGTCTAAGGAAATGGTTTTTCTCATCTGGGTTTTTATTTGATGAGGCTGGCTGCCTTCAAAGCAGAATGATCCCAATTAGCAGCAATATGTGGTTCCGCTAGATTGTCACTCCAGCACGTTAAGACCTACAGTTATATAATTTCACAGATTCCAATAGATGTCACTCACACCAGCTCAGGGAACATTCCTCTTTCTTCTACCTTAACACTTCTTTCAGAATTTTTATATAAATAATACCATCGCAGTCAGCAGCATCTTCTCCTAATTCTACTTCTTCCAATCTTAAAGTCACAGCAGTGAACACTTGATGTTTTCCACAACTAGGAGCTCTGGTAGCTGGTTCACTTCAGCTTGGTAAATATTAAAACACTTGACAACTCACTCACAGGTCCCCTGCTAGGTATTAAGAGCTAATCTGTTGACAGCATGATAGCTGACAAAAGAGTGGGAACAAGTATTAGTGTAGTTAACTATTTAGGGTTGATAATCCGTTTATACAGTACCTTCTACAACATCTCATCTTGTCATTTGAAATTGGTCTTAAAGGTTTGAGATTTAAATTTTAAAGTACGACCTTGTTAGACCAGCCCTACCACATGAGTTTCAGTGGCTTCTTAGCCATGGTGTTCATCTGACTGGCTTTCTCATTTCTAAGGGCATAGCTGCAGTCAAGACGCTCACTGTCCTTAACCATTCTGGTTTAGGCTGCAGAAGTAACTGCAGCAGAGATCACATTTTTGCAGTTCACTGTGGCTCAAATTTTTGCCCTGTAGTCAACACTACAGTAAGTATGAAGAGATTCCAAATGGATAACTCAAATGTGCATGTCTGCATTAATGCCCTGCATTAGTTCTGTTGGATTTCAACCTTTTCATCCAGCCTTTGATGCTTTTGGTCATAAAGATGTGGTCGGTAGTTTGTGGGACTTGATTTTCTGCCCGCAAATAGAAAGCAATTGAAGACCAGGGCATGGAGAAAAGCATCCTGTCGTATCTCCAGATGATACTAATGAATCACTTTGTCTGTTGTAGGATGCATCAACCCATGTTCTTTTTGTAGGAACACACAACAACGTGAATCCAACAGACCTCCAAGTAACATCATGAACTTTGGTCATTCAGTAGGCTTAGAGAGACACTTAGTTTTTCAGGATCAAGCCTTTGGTCTGATGCAGAGCTCTGATGTGGATGTGAGAATTTAAACTATCTTAGAAGGAATTGTACTTTAAGCATAGGCAGCATTGCATTACCTGTGTTGAATAGTGTGGCTGGTTTTCTCCAAGACTGATACTTAGATGGCAGCTTACGAAGAGAAATCTCTCCCTGTATGAAGACATTGTGAGAAAAACGAGTGATTAATCTCGGAATGGTAGTTATGAGTTAGGGTGGGAAAACTGGATTTGTTTACTCCATTGATAACACCACTTAGTGCTAGCCATGATGTTAGTTTTATAGTAAGCCACTTGTCACTTCATTAAGGCTACAGTAAGAATGTAGCTATGGTTTTCCCCAGCCTGACAGCAGCATGGCAATTAAACATGCTTGTGGTGGAAAAGGACTGTATTCTCCTTTTGCTGTAGAGTTCATATTGGCAAGAAATTGTTGAAAAAGAGCAGGAGGGTGGGCGGGTAGCAAGTGAGACTGAGGGCACAAAGGAAAGAAACCTTTCAGAGAATTTGCAAGGAGTGAGAAAATATATTCAAATATATTCAAGGTAGCAGTGGCTAAATGGCTACAGCTCAAATGACAAGACTGCAAGTGGTTCCCTTGGAAACATCCTTCAATTCAGAGAAGTAGAAGAGTGTAACTGGCTTTTAGGTCATGCAGACCATCTTTCCACTAATGCAAAATATAGCTGAAAAACATGAATTAATTGGTATAATCTCAAAGGAAAAAAAAAGGCAAACCACACCCTAAACCAATTCCACTTTAAATCCTAAAGTCTTGCATAACAGGATGCAGGGTTATTCTGCCTCTCCTACTTGGTGCGTATGTCACATAAAATAGAACATAAAAGGCTGTTTTGAGTCAGTGTCTCTTACATCTGATTTGGATTTGTGGTGGTTCAGGTTAACACAGGCTGTGCATGGTTGCCCTAATACGATCATATTATAGCTACCTGCTGCATATCTTAAATAGTCATAATAGAGAAGTCTAAAATGTATCTCCAATGGCAGGTTTTTGCATTTGGCCCTGTGTATAAAAAAACTCAGAACAAAACAACTAAATAGAAAGAGGGTTATAACACTTTCTAGAGAGAATGACAAGCTGGTAAAACAAAAAATCCTGGGGCAAGGTAAGGTTTAAGTGATCTTTGAGCTTTCTCTTCAGGGCTCAGCTTTGAAGGAAGCATTACTCAATGAACAGAATAGTTATCGAAAACTAATTTAATCCTTTTAAGTCCAAAATTATTAATGATAATTTCTTTCATTAAATAAAATATACTATGTTTTGTGACTAGGCACTGTTATTAGTTAAATTTTATTGTTTCTGTTGATTGAGTCTGTTTGATTGTTTCTGATTTATTGTAGCCAGGCTGGACTTCTAGCCACTGCAAAAGCTGCAGAAGAATAAATGTCCTGATTTATAGATCATAGAAGGTCCTTCCTCTAGATTCAGCAGAGGAGATTAAAAAACAGATTTGGATTTCTCATTGCCAGAAGCATAGGATAAGTTTCTTTGATGGGACAAGGTGTCTAAGGAGTAGGCTAATTCAGCCACGAATGGAACTCTTGGTGCAGCTGGGCAGAGGTTGCAGCTACTTCAGTTAGATCAGGCACCTTCCACATCACTGCTGGCTGCAATCTTATTCTTCAACACCCTCACTGTCACCATATTTTTTCATTTTGAGTATTTATGCCTCACTGTAGCTGTGTGGACTGAAGGAGGATTGTGTTTCACTCTATTACATGTCTTTGTTGAGTCTACACAGCTCTTATTTATACCTGTCTTCCTAAAAATTCTCCTCATCTGTGAATTAGCATCAAATCAGACATCACTTCTGCTTTTACTATATGTATTCATAAGCAGGTGGTTGACTGAGAACAGAAAACACCTGTGCTTCCTTCAGAGTGCTATGGCTTTGATTTTCTTCTTTCAGGAGTGCACTGACTGGAGTGATTATTTATCTCAGCTCAGCAAAGCTTCCTCTTGATGCAAGATATATCCAGAGGATACTGTAAAGCAGAAGGGAAAACTTCAGTTATTATCTTTTTCACCAGTTTATTCCTCCCACCATTCCTTGGTAACTGCAGTGTTTAAGATCTGATTCTTTCTTTCAAGAGAAGTGAACAGTGTATAGGTAACAAAACATTACACCAATAACATCACTGATTGAATTACCAGTGTCTTCCATGAAGGCTAAGCTCCTTATTTTGTTTTATGCAGGCAAAGATCCATCAATAGCTAAACATGCTTTGAATTGAGCAAAGTTGATATGGTTGATAACAAGATACTTTCTGCACTTCTTCAGGGAAAAACAGTAGTTTAATTAATGTTTAAAAAATATCAAGATGATGAAGAAGCAGAAGCAATGAAAAGGGGTAAATATCACACCTAGAAGAGAAGAAGGTCACCTGTAGCTGTTCCAGGATTTGGTAGTGAGCTGAAGCAGAGAAATGTGATGTTAATGTCCCTCTCGCTGTAGTCTTATGATGTGTAGTGTATGGTGGTCACAATGACCCAATATTTCCTGGCTCACATTCTCTGCAGCTACTCACTCCATCTTCATCTCAGTTTGCTGTCTGCATAGCTGTTTTAATGCAAATTTTTGTGGTACCACTTTGTGGACTCAATAAACGATCTGATCAGATACTGATTTTTGAGGCAGAGAGTACAGGGCAGGAGGAAAGAAAAGCAACTGAGGAGATTAATACTTCAGTCTAGCCCTCCTATAAAATAGAATTACATCCTGACACAGAAGCTGCATTCCATAAATAAATGGCAAGTTGAAAAATGAGAATCACTGGCTAATGAAGTTGTAGGATTGAACAACAGAACAGTGCTGATAGTCTAGAAAGCTCTTTCTACTACCGACAACAAGAAAGGTCAAATGTGGTGGCATTTATGATGGCTACAGAGTGAAAAAGAGTAGAATTAATACTGCACCAGCAAAAAGAGGGCAGATTTTCTTTTCTCAGATTATGGCTTACTATAAGCATGTGGAGATTCTTGCTGGGTGAAATCTTAAATTCCATCTAAATGAAACATTCATCTGCTTGACAGTTTGTGGTGAATAGCAGCTTCTGTTTTCTGTCAGTATGAATTATGCATGTTTGGAAAAAAGCTTCCAAATTTCAATTAGTGATTCTTAATTTTCTTTCTCAGACCAGATGGACTTTGTTAACAAAAGGATTGTATCTATATCTAATGGAACCTCAAATTGTTTTAATCAATTTCAATTGAGATAAATATTTGAAGCATTAAACCTGTCTCCACTACTTTTTTAACAAAGTCAAGTCTGGATATCAACAGCACACTGCTCAGTTTATTACTTTTTTATCCAATTAGAAAGCAGAATCGCCATGCACTAATTGGCAAGTACATAAAAGAATCTACATGTTGCTTAAGCAGCAGAGAGGCAAGGAAGTTTAATTAAGCTGTAACAGGCAATTTGTAACTAATTACATTTGGTGTTAGACGGTACTGGTTTACTGGCATAGAGGGTAGAAAATTCTCGTGTAGCTCATTGCAAATCCCAAAGTAGATAACATATTTTTCCTATAGTAATGACCTAAGTTTTAGTATTGGATATTTTACACTCTGTTTGAACTGGTTAGTATATTTGAAACACTACAGCGGTGTGCATATTGAGGACTCCAGACTTTGCACCCCACTGTATTCAGAAGCAATTAGATATTTTTTTCCTCAGACTAAGTATTTTTAGTTATGCACTTCCATTACTTCAATATGTTCAGTAAATTTAGTGTGTTCACTTGCCTCAGTAACTTCAGTGGTTGGCTTTCTTACTCGTCAGTGTATGTGAAGCTGTGCGTAAACTAACATGCATACATGTTGAAATGTTATTAAATCATAGAATTGAGATTTGTTTTACTTTCCAGAATTCGTCCAGCAGATACTTTGGAAGTTTTTTCAGGTACTTCAATACTGGAAATGACAAAGTATTCGTTTTGACTGGATGTATGCTTTAACCAGGACCTTGACAGTACTTCTTAGATTTGCACAGAGTCTTAAAAGGATATTTTATTGTGAATTTTTAAATTGAGACATGAAAAGAGATTTACATTAAGAAAGAAATTAAATTATTAAATTTCATTCTCATTAAATTGAGAATGAAAAGTCTTCATTCATTTGTTTTCCAGAATTACACCGTTGTTGTCATGAATATGACAGATGAATGTTGTCATGAATGTTTTATGACAGTATTTGATTGAGTATGTATAAATGAGTAGATAAACACTTACATTATACTTTGGTAAGACAGAGCAGAGAGTTTTAGCCTTGGCTCACAGAGGTGCGCTGATGTTCATTAGCAGCCTAAGCAAAACCAGTTTGTGAATTCAATACAGCTCCATTAGTTTCCATTATGGAGATAAGTCTAAGAAGGTCATGAATGTCAAATCAGGGAAATGAAACCTTAAATAATCATGATTACAGACACATCTTCTAAAAATAGCCACTGGGGAAAAACTTAGAGACTTACTGACAGTTCCTTAAGTTCTAACAGTGTTATCTAGGCAACAAGATTCATTTACAGACAGTTACCTTCAGCCCCACTGCAGGTGCGTGCAGTAGCAAGAGAAGGATGTTTGCATCGCCGAGCCTGGGCATTTTCAGTATCCCTATGTAGTTAACAGAACAAGTCACATTTAGAGGGCACTCAAAGACCTGATGTAGGAATCTTAATTGCAGGTAGCTTGAACAGGCCCTTGAAAATTTCCACCTTTTATCATAGAGTGTAGGGTTCTTAATTGCTGAGGTCAGGACCCCTAAAGCTAAGGGGTGGGATTTCTTCCACCTATTCCTAGTCAGTACACGCTGTGGAAAAGACTATGGTGAACAGGTGGCAGAGAGAAAGTTTTCTCTGACTGCACGCCAGAGATTAAATCATTATTTTTCATCAAGAGAAGGGTACCGCTAGAGTAAAATACTTTTCTGCAAGACTGTTAGGCTGTCTCTGTAGCATATATCTTATATATATATATATATATGCACATATCATATATAACACTACATACAACCATTAATAAGTACATTTGCCCTCTCAGTCTGTCATGCTGTATGAATCGGTTAGGCTTAATGGGTTTGCTGTCCAGACTGGTGTAATATTTTGTCTGTGGTTTAAAAAAAAAATCCATAATCCTTTTTGAAGACTAATGGCATCTGTTATGGTTTTGGATTATATGGAAAGATATTAATGGATGCTCAGCATGAATTCCAGTTAATTATCAGTTTGTGTAAACAGAAATGTGACAAAAATAAAGGCAACGCCAGCAGCTGCACATCTGTTTAAAGAACTAATGCAAACTACAAGTACATTGTGATAGTAATGTAGGCTATTTTTCAACATTTGCTGTTTGACACATAACCATATAAGATATGTCAGAAGCTTGATTCAGTTGAGGTGATGTATACCAGCCCTTTCTTTAGGGAGAACAGAGCCGTGAGGCACAATCTTCCAAGTACCCGGGAGGGGAGGGGAGCAGTGAAAGGTTCTGTATGGGCTGTTAATTGTGATACATCGCTGCTCTCCACTGGAAACATGTTCTGAATGCCTTACACTATTAACCACTCTTGTATTTGTTCAACAGACATAATCTCAGAAATAAAAAGTGATCCAAAGTCACACACTAGTAATACTTCTCATCCTCTAGTCGAATATCAAAAGGTAAGCCACACCTGAGGCTGCTCTTGTAACAAACCCAATCTGAACAGCCATAGCAGGCACTACCTAGTCAGAAATCAGTGTAGTAAGCCAGCTGCTCATTCATGACTTACTATTTTGGTTTGCTGGCTTAGGCAGAGTTTTGTGAAAATACGGATCTACCATTTCAATGCTCCCCAAAGTTACACATGGGACTATGGACACCTGTGGAACCCAAGTCCTAATTCTTTGATGGTTTGCACCGTGCTGCATCTGTCTGTGCAATAGAACTTACATATGCCAAGAGTAAATAGTTTAAAAATATGAATTATGACATATTAGAATATTCTAGGAGAAGACAGTTTGTGCAGAAAGTTTTATAATACCATCGCTTTTCCCTCCGTAAAGTACCAGCTTTTGCATATCCAGTTCTCTTTAAATGAAAATCTGGGGAGTGCCACTCTCTAAGTTAACTCTAGGGGGATAGTCACAAACTGTCTTTGGCTTCTTTTTTCCATATTTTATTAGTAGTCACCTCCCCCCAGGACAGGTCTAAGAGCTTTCTTTTCTTGGCCATGGGCATTCTGTGCGACAGGAGCCAGTGACTTGACTTCCTCCTCTTCTTTTCTTCTTGTGTTTAGCTATTGACTCAGGACACAGACTGTTTTGGCTGTAATGTTTTGTACAAATCTCTCTTTTAATACGTGTCTAGTGTTGGTTAGAGTTTCTAGATACAACCATAGTGTAAAAATAAAAGGAAAAATTAGGAGTGAATTAAAAATTGAGTTTATAAACTCGGTTCTGTGAGCAAATGTTGCCAGGATCAACATGAGGTAGCCAAATCCATCAAAGCACTGACATTAATTGGGAGCAGACTTTTTGCTTAATTTCTTGAAATAGACACCCACGGCTTATTTCACATTTTGTATCAAATATACAGAATCTCTATTTTCTTTGTGAAATCATCAGATAAGCACAAGATGTGAGCAAGGTTGGAAAAATGCATTAAATATATTTAAGTTAACTATTACTGAATAGAATAACAAGATCAGAGATGGAATAGCTGATCAAGTCCTGGTCTCTTGGAAATATAAAGATCAGTCTAATAAAGAATTTAAGATTAGTTAATAGCTTGGGGTATTGGTAACATTTAGTACTATGAATCCTCTTATGTGTTGGCAGTCATCTGAATTTTTACACAGGCAAAACTGCAAAGAACAGTGCACATTTCTTTTATCCAAGTTTGAGCTAAACAGACATTTACATTCAGTGAAATTAATCTCCTTATAAAGAAGGAAAATCTGTGTACTGGCGTTTGATATATTTCTGTGCCCTTGTATGAATGTTGATCTGTTCATATTGGCTCCTTGGGAAAGAAATAACTGTCAAAGGACAACTAGCATTTATCAGAAAGAATAAAACCAGTTATTTAAAATTAAATTACATGATTAAATGTGCTCACATTAACACTAAGCATGATTATGCTTTCCCTAAAATGAAGGACAGTTTTGCAGGACCTGTCGCATGGTGAGTCTCATAGACCGCATAGCTGATGGACAAGTTCGGACTTTCACCCAGCCAAGAGCAGATCTTGTAAATTTTTTGGGCATCAGCTGGTTTTATTGAACATGTGGGATCAGAGCAAGATCTCCATTTTATTTGCAAGTGGGAGGTAAATTCTGACCTTGAGAAAATTGTGGGTTTCCTATGCTCACAGAAGCCTTCCCAAGGTATAAGCCGTCAGCACCTCTCCTTCCTCCACTTCCAAAATCAGACCTGGGAAGAGGTCACTTGAAAGGTTTATCCTATCTGAGTAGATTCTCATGTTGCAACATCTGAGGTCTGCATGAAACTCAAAAATGTTGTTTTCACAAATGTCTTTTAAAGTAAACCACTTTCTCACAGAGACTGTTACACATTAGAGAAAACCTGATTCACAAGAGCTTTGGGAAAAACAGGATGCAGAGAAACTCTTCCGACAGCAAGAGCGAGCTTTGCGTGTTTTGTTAACCTTTCAACATACTGGTTACAAGATTTGCTGTAGCCTTTCTGTCCAATTACAAAACAAAAGAGAGCCACAAAGAAGCCGTCTGCCAAATGTTGTGAAATACAGAAATGTAAGAGCCAAACCCACAGAGAGCCCTCGGGCATTACAACCTTAAGTATGGACAGGTACACAGACATCTGGAAATCTGTGGAAGCATGCATTTAAATTTCATGATTTTATGATCTGTTGTTTTTTTCTTAAAATGAGAATGATGGAAGATTTTCAGAGTAACTGATAGGTCAAAACTGGAATGTAACACAAAGGAAAATAAAATATATGTGAGCCAAATTAACATTGGTTTTGGTCCAGCTGGAAAGTTTCACCTTTAAAAATGAAAGAATGAATGATCATGAACTCTATTTAGGTGTGTTGGAAGATTGGATTAATAAATAGTAATAATAATAATAATAATGCCAAACATTGAAAATATTTGGCTTCTATTATAATTGAATAAACAGAAAATAAAAATCAATGCAGAAGCCATTTTAGCCCTAATCTGTTCACAGTGTTATCCCTTCTTCACTGAACCATAACCACTGAGTACTTATATGTGAATACAAGTGGACAAAATACTGTCAGTCTTTATTCCACAAAAAGAAGTGCTCCCTGTAGAGGAACTCAGTTCAAACTTGCCATTAGAGGGAACCCATTGGACTAGACAATTTAAAAAGGGCCAGGTTTCTGACTCATCTTAGGGAAAACTTACAGAGATAGCAGCATCTTCGTCCTCTTATAATTAAATTTATCACTGTAAAATACCCACTCCTCAGTTGTTGTTAAAATGACCCTACGCTCACTTCAGCTACATGGCTTTTTCCTAAATGTGGTTAACCATATTGGGCTAAGCTAAATAGAAACATCACAATCCTTGATCTTTCTATGAATGAGTTACCTGGAATAATTTGCTCTTTATGTCCTGCTTGGCAATTGTCAACAAAGACAGCGATAGCATGAATTGCCTTATCATACTTACTTACTCCTGCTGGAAGATTTTACATTCCACCAGAGAGTTCTCAAGCCTTGGCACAGATTTCTGTGTTTATGTGAGATGATGAGAATCGGTAAACTGCTTGTCAGAAGAAGTACATGTTACCGTATTTTATCTCGTTTAACAGCCTTGCTGTTGCTTCAGATTCACTGTGGGCTGTACTAAAGATGATAAAAGAAACATCTTAATTACGAGTTAAACTCAAGCCACTCCTTCCTTGAGGAAGGATAACATTCTACATAACATTGACTGCTGGAATGTGAATGCAAAATTTGTGAATTGTCTTAAAAGATCTTTAGAAACGTAAAATACAGTGATAGACAATACAATATTTACTCTATAAGTCAATCAGCCTGAGTACTGAAACAACTGTTGATGCAGCTCATGCCAAAGAAAACCTTTCCTTCTCTAAGCTAAAGAGACCCAGCTCCCTCAGCCTTTCCTCATCAGGGAAGTGTTCCTCTTCCTTCATCATTCTCAATGCACCCATGCATTGTAAGGAAGACAGCAGAAGTCGTTGCTAAGCCACTCTCCATCATCTTTTCTAAGTCATGGGGATCAGGAGAGGTGCCTAGGGACTGGAGGATAGCAAATGTCACTCCAGTCTTCAAAAAAGGTGAGATGGTAACTATAGATCGGTCATATGTTTGAGATCCTCTCTCAGCCTTCTTGCCAGACTAAACAGCCTCCACTCTCACAGACTTTTTTCATAGAAGAGTCCCTATGAGTCACTTAATGATCCTCATAGCCCTCCATTGGACTCTCTCCAACAGTTCCCTGTCTTTCTTGAATTGAGGAGCCCAAAACTGGATTCAATATTCCAGGTGTGGTAGAAGAGAGAAGATGCAAAACCTCCCTTAACCTAGTGGACACACATTTTTTGATGCATCCCAAGATACCATTTGCCCTCATGACTAATTTCTAAATGAAATATCTTGTTTTCCAGCTTGTGCCTGTTGCTCCTAGTCCTGTCACTCAGCACAACTAAAAACAGTCTGGCACCATCCTCCCTACAGCCACCCTTCATATATTTATAGATGTGGTCAGGACTCCTCTCTTTCTTCTCAAGGCTAAAGAGTCCCAGGTCTCTCAACATCTCCTTATAAGAGAGATGCTCCAGTTGTCTGTGTTGCCTTCCACTGGAGTATCTCCAGTAGTTCCCTGCCTCTCTTGAACTGGGAAGCCCAGAACTGTACACTTGACTCCAGATGTGGCTCCACTAAGGCAGAGTAGAAGAGTAGGATGACAACTCTAGAACTATTGTTCACAAACTTCTAAAAGCATCACAGAAGACTGATGGTTTTCTTGGCAACAAGAGCACACTGTCAGCTCATTCTTGACTGTCTGCAAGTTGGTTCTCATTGCTTAAGGATTTCAATTTAGTTTTTATGTGCCATAAAATGTCCTGAACTGTACAACTGGTTGTCCTAGCTGATGCAATGTAATAGATTATTTCTTATGTTAGTATGACCACAATGAGCTTGAACTATAGGTGACTATCTAACCAACAGCTGGTCCAAGTGATACACAGAGCTACATTTTGTAAACCACCAGTGCTTTCTGCTGCTAATATCTATAAAGTTATATTTTCTGGCATGTAGATTGCATTTAGTCTTACTTTACCTCACAACCTTAATGTGGTCTCAGTTTTCTTCACTGTTAACACTGGAAGAAATGCTTATACACCAAGTCACATTTTCACCACCTAACATTTCCTTTAAGTTCTTTTGTGTTTTCAATCTTGTAGGACATATGGTTTAGTTGCAAAAAACCCCAAAACGTTGTTACCTTTTCTTCATGATCTTGCCAGCATTTATTATTCAAAACTCGGATTTTTTTTCGCTAAGTAACACTATGTGTTCTCACATACACATGTAGTGAAAAGCATGAGCAGTTCCTTCAGTATTAAGACATATCAGTAGTTTTAGGATAATGAGGCTGATTCGGTAAGACTAGACCTTCAAGCTACATTTTCTATTCAGTGAATACACATTCTCCTTAAAACTACAATGACACATGCATGAATGAACAGCAAAGAAGTGGTTAATTCACTAAGAAAAGAAAGAACAGCTGTGGGCAGCTTATGGAAAACCATGTTTGACCTGTCCATCATGAAGACATTTATTCTTTAGTGCTGCAGGTGGCAGAGTTACTAAGAAAATCAACTTAATTCAACACAATCTTTGGAATGACTTGTTTTCTTGATAGTTTTCTGAACAGTGCACCTCTATGTCAAGTCATGATCGCTGCTGCAGTACTTAAAGATCCTGACTGGGAACCGAAAGATCACTGCAAAGAAGAGCATTATGAAGGAGACATTATGCTCAGCATCCCTTAGCATATGCAAATACAAACTAGAATGCAAGATTAGGATGCAATTAAAAGGAGGATTTCATCATCGCAGAAAATAGTACGGATAAACACACTGTTGTTACTAGTTCTAATTTATCCTTCTAACAGCTAAATCTACTAAAAGGACTTTTTGCTGTTGCAGACTTTCAAGAAGTTTAAAAATCACTTACATATTAATTTTTTTTCACTGAAATTTAGGTCACACTTACTATTTTAAACACTTAGTCTGCAGGTCCTCAAGCAGAACCACTATTTTCACTATGAAAATCAATGGTATTATAACAGAAAATAACACTGTCACTTAAACACTGTGGGAAATACAGGTTCCAGTCATCCATAGCTACTGAAACGGTATGATTAAGCTGCTCACACATTTCACAAAAGCAAAGTATAATTTTAATTGACCATGAAATAGGAAGAAGAGAAGTCATACATTTTCTCAAGTCCTCTGTTAGAAGTGGCTCCAAAAGGGAGCAGAAACACCTGGTACATCTTTATATTCTTCTGCTACTTATTGCCATCAGTTTCCTTTCTCAACCTGCACACCTAAAAAGAGTCAGTCACACCAGTAGAATGGAGACACAGAGCACACATATTGGATATACATGTTGCAGTATGAAGCTGGGGCATGTCTTGTAGCCTGCTGAATCCATGTAAGTTTAGACCAATTACTACTGTTACTCTCCAGATATCTTCAGGTACTTCCAATATGGGGTTTATGTACCACTCTGTTGAGTTGTCGCCGCAGTGTGTCATTGAACAGTGGAAATTATTGAGTCAGCTGAGAATGCTGGCAAAAATTTGGAATAGTAACTACACTTGCTTGCCTCTTAATCATAACATTTATGTGAATTATAATTTGGTGCAACACATTAAACACACATTAAAAAACCCCAATTTTTTAAAATGTTTTTAACTTGATCAGTTTTGGATGCAGCAGACACACACACACCCACACACACCCCATTCTATTTTAAATTGAAATTCATTTAATGCTCTTTTTCCTCATAAGGCCACCATGCCAAGAAATCTTTTTAGTGGTCTGGGGCCAGACGGTTGGTAGGGTTAACCTTAAATAAGTAGGAAGATGTAAAAAGCCTGTTTTCAGCCAGTTCAGTTTTCTGTTGGTTTACTATTTCAACACTCAAGGGAAAACCCAGAATCTAGTCTGTTATTCCAATGTGCAAGATGCCTGCCATAAGGGACTTATCATACAAATAGAGCTGGGAGAAATAGCCACTAAACACATGTAACTTTAGGTCTGTCTTTTCTGACTTGGTATGATGTCTG
Organism: Phoeniculus purpureus; assembly: GCA_028565055.1. Classification (NCBI taxonomy): domain Eukaryota; kingdom Metazoa; phylum Chordata; class Aves; order Bucerotiformes; family Phoeniculidae; genus Phoeniculus; species Phoeniculus purpureus. The sequence continues at coordinate 21,342 of JAOXOE010026467.1, forward strand.
TATGTCCTTTAAAAATGAAGTTTCCATTTTGTTTAATGAAATAAATGTGCACATTTTATCTCAAGGGCAGTGGGTGTAAGCTGGAACATAAGAGGTTCCATATAAAGAGGTTCACAGTGAGGGTGACAGAGCACTGCAAGGGGCTGCCCATGAGGTTTGTGGAGTCTCCTTCTATGGAGACGTTTAAAACTTGCCTGGATATGTTCCTGTGCCACTTGGTCTAGGTGATCCTGCTGTGGCAGGGGAATTGGACTGGATGATCTTTCGAGGTCCCTTC
>JAOXOE010026468.1:0-21615 GCA_028565055.1 Phoeniculus purpureus
GGTGGGTGTCAGGAGGATGGAGCCAGGCTCTTCTCAGTGTCATCTAGTGATAGGATGAGGGGCAATGGGTGTAAGCTAGAACATAGGAGGTTCCACATAAATATGAGAAGGAACTTCTTCCTAGTGAGGGTGAGAGAGCACTGGAATAGGCTGCCCAGGGGAGTTGAGTATATTTAATGAAGTTTAAGTTGACTGACCTAATCTTATGACTAAGAAGTTGCAAGGGAGTTTGTTTTTGGTCCTTTAAGTAGCCCATGTCAGTCCTGTACCTTTGCCTCTTCCATGGAGCAGTAGATGATATTGATCTCTTCTAGAAACATCACTACTCACTGATGAGGTTTGTTAACCAAGAATTGACGAACAGGATTACTGAAGAGTGCTGGTGAACTGAGTTAAAACCAGCTGGCAACCAGTTACAAATGGTATCCCCAGGGCTCAGGTAACAGGGCCATTCCTGTCCAATATCTTTCTTGATTATACGTATGAAGGGATCAAGTGCACCCTCAGATGACACTGAGCTGTTTGGGTGTTTTGAACTGCTTGAGGGCAGAGAGGCTATACAGAGAGATCTAAAGAGGCTGGATTGACAGGTTATGGCAAATTTTACAAGCTTCAGCAAAGGCCAAGTACCAGGTCCTGAACTTGGGTCACAACAACCCAACACACTACAGGCTTGGAGGAAAGTGGCTGGAAAGCTGCCCATCAAAAAGCAACTTGGGAGTATTTTTTTTTTTATCTTCAGCTAAATTTGAGCCAGCAGTGTAATTCAGGTGGCCAAGGCGGCCAATGGCATTCTAGCACGTATCAGAAATAGTGTAGCCAGCAGGAATAGTGTACTCAGCACAGGTAAAACCTCATCTCAAGTGTTGTGAGCACCTCACCACATGAAGATGACATTGAGATGTTGGAGCTTGTCAAGAGAAGGACAACAAGGTTGGCAAAGGGTCTGGAGAGCAAACCTTGCGAGGAGCAGCTGGGGAAGCTGGGGCTGGTTAGTCTGAATAGGAGGCAGAAGGAAGACCTTACTGCTGTCTGCAACTACCTGAAAGGAGATTGTTGAGAAGTGGAGGTCAGTCTCTTCTCACAAGTCACAAGACTAGAATAAATGAAGGTTCTGACAGGCAAAGTTTAGGTTGGAAATTAGAAAAATCTTAATTGAAAGGGTCATTAGGCCTTGGAACAGTCTGCCCAGAGAGGTAGCTGAATTAGAAGTTGTAAAAGAGCTTAGGGACATGGTTTAGTGGAACAGTCAGGTTAATTGTTGGACTAGATCTTAAAGGTCTTTTCCAACCTAATTGATTCTATGATTTTACAATTCTTACCACACTAACAGAAGCTTCTGCCAGTGCTTAAGTCAGATATCCAGCAGGGGGTTTGGACTTAGATGATCTTTCAAGAGCCCTTCCATTCTGTGGACCTGTAACATTCTGTGATTCTGTGATAACACAGGTCCAACACCTGATCCATGGTATTAGTATTCCCACAGCCTACTTCTGGTGCTTTTAACTGAAATGTAACAAAGTTTGGGTACTGTGCTGAAAAGGTTTCTCCTAAATTCATTTAGCTTTCCAGGTCTGATACTAAATCAGCACACGTTACAAAATAGATTGCATATTTGAGCTGAAGTAATTTATTTTCCTTTTATCTTAGTCCTAGGCTGAATCAGCAAATCAAGCAGATTTTTCATATAACTGCCTGACTAGTAAATCAGGTTCAGTGGAAGCACAAGGACACCAAGGACCCCCTAGGTGGAGATGGCTGCTGTAGCACTGCAGAAAGAGCAGACTTTGGGCAACATACAAACACCATAATAATCAACCTCATGACATCCCCCAAATTTGCAGTTGATGTGCTTACAGCTGGTTAGGTCAGAGTTAAAAGTAAAAAGGTGTTTCACTTCCTCACCTCTAAGACAGAAGCCATACAAAGTACTCTGGTATCAAGGTTTTCTGTGAAAAATCAATGCAAAAAAAATCTCACATCACAATCCAGATCTCAAAAGCCTAAAATGACTAAGTACAGAGGTACAAAGGAATCTGACAGCTAAGGAAAAACAGTCAAGGATCACTTTACTCCTTTAGATAAGCACAGTCACTTCCAGCTTTTCTTTACTGATGGAAATGGAGCTGGGGGGAAGGGGAAAGGGAAGTGGCTGACTCAAGGATACAAGTAAACAGACACTGAAAAATCTGGGGATTAGAGAACTAAAACCAGATTTGCGAAAAGGGTATGCAGTGATACAAAGTGGTATACTGCTTTAATTTTTCGAATCAATTAAAAGGACATCTTCACAATTGAGAAATATATGTATAATCAAGTTTGGCAAGCCATGTACTACTGAGATCAGAAACTAAACTCATCAACACACAACTGATTAAAAACAAAGAGTGAAAAGAGAGACCTCACTTACAAAAAAAAAAAAACAATCCAACTGAGGCTTCACACTGCAGGTTTGACAATCAACTTTGAATTTCACGGCATTCAGAGAAAATAAGGACAAAACCTAAAGAAGTTCCAATACTGCCCTAACCACAGATGTCTGGCAATATTAGCAAGTGAATAAAACACACTCCCACTCAAAAACACCCCCCCCCAAGCAGTACCCACCTCACTTGTTATTTAAACAGAGTTTAGCAGATCATTTTATTGCAATATAAATGACTCCATTTTTCATACCAAAAACTCTTATTTCAGTCTTAACTCCATATACTGACTGTGCACACTAAAATGTGCAGGCGTGGTCACTACCTGGACACCTGGGTATAGCTGCTTTTCTGAAAAAGAAATATCTGTGCCCAGAATATGAGCAGGATAGTGATTCTCCACAGAAATAATGTGGCTTTTTATGCCAATTCAGCATTTTTTGCTCTTTCTGCAGCACTATCTATATTTCAGCTGTCTTTTCCATAAGCCTTCCTTTCAGAGAACATGGAAGCACAGCATGGAAACTCAAGAGAAATGCCTCGGCAACAAGACATTAGAATTTCCTCATCTATTTTAAGCATAGCATACTCCCAAGAACCCATCAGACCAGTAACAACAAAACACATTTTTCAGCCTGCCCTACAGCCTTCACCAGTGCCCTGTTATATGTAACCAACGCAGGTACTCAGTGAGGGAAAGTAGACGACAACAAAAATGAAGGTAGCTAGTATCTACCTTATAATTCAGTAATTCATTCTGAACTTCTTTTATTATTATTTAGCAGTATGTGTGCCACTGGCATAAAGGGTTGTTATAGTTTCAGAACACAAGAAGAATCCCCTTATGAAGTATACTTGTGAAGCTCAAATTGCCTTTCAAAATGGCACTGCTTTCAAGCTCTGTTTTATCCAATATATGTGTCCTCCTTTCCTACTGCACAGACAAGAAAGAATTCTGCTCTTAGGTATGATAATATAGAATACTACAAGTATGATTTAACACCTCATTAGAGCAAAAAAATATTGAAACTAAGGTATCTGCAGAAGTAAGGAGAGAAGAAACAACAGGATGGCCACTAACAGCCAGAGCCAATATAAGCATCTAGAAGTGCAGGGACAACAACTGCTTAACCTTAGTTTGGCACAGCCAGAATAACTTTAACCACCCCAGACCTTTCACACTTAAGACAAAACCAGAAAAGAGAATGAGAAGTAGGTCTGTAAAAATCACAAGAACCTTTGGCAAAAGTGCAGAATATGTGTTAGCCCAACACACTAGAAGGCAAAGGGATTCACTGTATTTGCATACAGTGGGTATGCTGGTGACCATTACACATGACTGTTTCACACCATCTCTTGCTCAGGGTGTTTTTGCCTACATAGTTTCTGGAAGCTAAAAAGCATACTGGGGGGAAAAGTAACTACTGTTAAGGCCTCAAGAACACTTACCTCTGTCCATGCCCATTTCCCTTGGGCCTCCCCCTACTCCGCCCACAGCCCAGGACCCCATTTCAGCCTTCTCCCCAGGGCCATCACGCCTTGCCTCAGCAATGCTGCAGGAGGGCTGGTCTGGTCTCCAGCTCTCCACCACACTGGGCACAGTACAGACAACAGAGAGAGGAAGACATGACATGTGCATCAATATTCTGTCATTTGACATCAGATCTTTGCTACACTTACTACAGTCATGTGAACACTCAGTGTTACCTCAGTGAATCATCTCTACTTCCTGATCCTGCTTTAACATGTGTTTTAATGAAGCAGTAATTAAAGCCACACCAAGAAAGTATCTTAACATGATCCTGCAAACAGCACTGTTAGGCTGTGTAACAACAGAGGGAACTGTTTTAAGTTCCGAGAGGACACAAAGCAGTACAAGGGCCTATGGTAAGGTAACACCAAAGACTGCAGAAGAAACAGTTAAATATTTCAAAAATGGGTTGGTAACATGGGAGATTCAAAGGGGATTGTCAGCTGGTTTGAGGCCAATGGAAAACAGAGATCGGGTTCTGTGATCAACAAGCTAAGGCCCAATCACAGTCTCTTAGGAGCTCCTTCCGGTTCTCTCCTCACATAAACATCCATTTGTTATATGGATTTTGCATTGTCCTGAAAACAATTACAGTGCCTGTGCGGTGCAATGAAGGGAGATGGCTCAATTGGTTCCACTAGTTAGCATTTTACTCCTAGCAAGTTCGGAATCTGTGACCTGATGAACCAAAATAAATTAAGCAGCCTTTACAGCAGACTTGTTAGGCCAGAGTATCCAAACAGAAGTGAATACGTTTGTCAAAGACAATACTACTTTCTCCAGTTCTTTCAGTCTCTCTGGTTAGCTTCATTTTGCTGAAAACAGTCATCACTTCTAACTCCTTCCTGTGAAAACTACTCCAGCTTCTTGACCACAATCAGTCTGACAAGAAACATTCTCAAAGCAACTTTTAAGTTGTGGAGTAGGGATGTCTGACAATTTAGCCATTTGGGATATATTTTGCATTTGCTTCAGCTGGTCTGATGCTTTCTAGAAACTAAATTAAATAAATAAGTGTAATAAACTTTACTGTAGTGTTGGCGAGCTGTTGCTAGTAGACACAAGTCTGTGCTTTTTAAGGCTGAAGTAGAGCACAGAGCAGAGAAGTTATGTCCTGGGAAGTGACAGCAGTTGTACATCTTCTCCCACTCCCTTTTTTTAAACAATAAAAATAAAGATCTTGTCTAGTGCTATTTGTCACCGTTAAGGAAGTGTTTGGGTACGAAAGGTAGGTTTCTACTTTTGTAGTTGTAGGCAATAGCAAGCTGCATTTAATTTCCAGAGAAACTGAGTTTATATGAGCTAGAGGGAAACACCTGCATCTCTCCAGTCACGGTATACCCACAACTGTGTATCGTATCAGAGCAGAGCTGATGTCAGACAGCCACACATGCAGGAAGCTCAGTCCAGTACTCATTTCCACTATATCCTTTGAAAAGAACAGCTTATCCTCTGCCAACTACACCTAGGAGAGCTGCTAACTCTTCATACAAATTTTTGTTCCCAACATATGTTTTAACTAAAATGCCACTGTAAAATTACAGTTGTAGAAATCCTGAATGCCATGCCAAGAATCTGACTTGCTTCTCTTAAAATTTAGTCTTCAGAAGCCATCTGTACTGTGACAGCAAGGAGCAGCACTGCTTGTCCAACCGATTTAGAAGTTTTGCTGATTTCTCTCATTCTCCACTGTGTTAACTCAGTGCTATCTATGAACTAAACCACTGCTCTAACAAAAAAAAAGCCTTCAGGAAGTTTTCAGGCACTCTTCTACCAGTTCATTAGCATGTAGCATAAAATATAGTTGAATTGAAATGCAAAAATTTATTCCAGTTATCAGGGAATAAATTTTTTAATACTGAAATGCATTCACTAAAGCTGCCTTCTCCAGAACTATACAACAAATACCAAAGCATCAATATGTCACTTAAGCATGACTTGAGTATTTCCTTGGGTACTCCTTACCCTCATTAGAGGAAATTAAAAAAGATTAACACTCTTCTACAGCAGCCAGAAGGCTGAAAGACCACCAGCCTGAAAGACTCAAGCCCACTAACTGTTCATGGAGCACACCAAGTACTCAAGACCAGATCCTAGCACAGCAGTGGTTCATGTTACAATTACCCTCTCTTCAGCTGCTGCCTTACCTATGCTGATGGTAAGCAATGCTGGCAAAACACATTCTCATGCAGTACGCATCTCAGTGCAAATATCCGTTGTGAGCTCAAGCCAGTGTCAGAGGCATTTTAAACCTGAAAAGGTTTATTTTTTCGCTGGTGCATTCATCTTACATGCACCACCACAGGACCTGAGAGAAGGCAGGAATACTTAAAGTCATTATCTCTGTTTTGCCACTGTCTGCTACAGCTTTGGTCAAAAGAAGCAAACTCTGTTAGATCTTACTTGCTTAAAACAACATTAGCAGTGACAGTCTGTAGGGGAAGGAAGGAAGAAATTAAGAATACAGGAAAACACTTCCTATGCTATGTCAGAAAACAAGTAGGAATATATGCAAAATGGTGGGTAGCAGAGGTGAGGTAATATAAACAGTATTTTCTGAAAATCCTCATGCTTTCAACAGTGTGGAATAGACATTTGCACTAATGGAATGATCATATTACATCTCTGAAATAAAAAAAACTACCAAAAGGAAGTTGCTATAGAGAAATAGAAAGTTCAATCAGTAAGCCACCACTGTTTCTTTTCTAGTGAAACCAGAGAATAAATGGTATTTGAACATCCCCACTGATTTAAAAACTGAAATGCACTTGCACAGATGCATACAATATAGGAATGTGTTTCCATTTTTGAGATCACTTCAGAAACTGAAGCTGTACAATGCAACAACTGCACCAGTATCACTACTTTGAAATTAATCTTTGAACTTTCAAATGTCAGTGAACACCCCACAGCAAACTTTCTCACTGATTACTTCTTAAGATGAGACACTCCTTAACTTTCCCCTCTGCAATGCAGCACATCTTTGTTGAAGTTTAATTTGAGCTACCGTAGAAAGCATCATTACAAAAACTGAAGCTGTTGACAGAAGCATCTATTAACACCAGACCTTTAACAAATAAGTCTGCTTACAATGACCGAATGCATTTTGAATCTCCAATCTAAAACATTTTCAAAAATGACATAGCTTTTTAAGGACCTCTCGCAAAGTGGTTTTGGCATACAAAGGAAGGGATGGGTACTGGACATACATCTACCAGACTGGGTCAGAGAGCTACAGCTAACAATGCCAGACAGTAGATACCTTTTTGGTACTGTTGTGACTGAGGAAAAGCACATCTGTCACAGAATGAACTCCCAGGAATTTTTTCCTACGTTAAAAATCAGGCAACAACCACTAGCACACATCCATCTGAAAAGGAACCTTCTCTCAGAAATCCGTTACATAAAGCTCAATCTGTCACCAGCATGACTTTAGACCATACAAAACTATCCCCATTTCAGGGGAGTCATCTCAGCCTCAGCTGTCACTACCCCACTCCACTGGTTTACAATAATGCAGCGCAACATTTCTCAAGCATTTTGGCAGTATCCTTTACCAAAACAGGCACCACTGATATAAAACACCTTATGGCAAGGACTTACATTGTATGACACTGTTCACTTTAGAACACATCATGAAAGTTACCCCCAGCACTTCCTCACACAAGGACAGCCTAATGGTTGATTCAGATTTACTCACTGTTTACTGTGCCCATTCTGCCCCTAGGTCATTGAAACAAACTATCCAAACAGCTCTTCCTCCAACAGCCTTCAATTCCATCTCCTCCCTAGTGACATTCACAAGCACTTTCCCAAGGTGCCCTTCAAGCTTTTGAAATCTCTTTGAAGCTACTTCTCCACTTGAGTCTCTCAGATTAACTTCTCCGTGGCTTTACCACTCTGCCAGTAAGCAGGTGAGTATCTGTCAAGCCAAAGAGTATTAGATACTATTTGCTTGTTCCAATCTTTCTACATCTGACTTGTTCAAAGCACAAGACAAGCAGCTGAAGAGGAATAGAGTTTTATTCTATTGCTACAGTCCAGCAGCAGGAAGGACCAACCCAACCAATGCTGCATGTCTGGAAGAGTGCAAAAAACCGTTTTTTCTAGTATTGCCATGGGAAAGTAGTATAATTTTTTTACTTTTCACTAAAAGAACAACAGAGATGAAAAACTTCTAAGAGTTGATCAAGTACCCACCACAGTGGGTAAAACAAACTGCCAAGTGATATATAGCAGGATCTTTGCAAAGGAATGCAAGGTCATGACACATGCCATCTTCTACAGTGATTGATTCCTTTTAAAACAGTAGAGAAGATCAGGGGGGTAAAAGTAGGTGGCCATGTCACTCTTTTCATCTAGCAAGTCTACACTGATACAGTGCGCTGAACTAAACAGCACTCATTACACCACTGTCAAAATGTGCACAAGTATCAGTAACTGATGGATGACCAAGCTGTGTGCTTGCACATGGCTGCTTATTATTTCTCCTCAAGCACAGGTGGGAGGAAGAGATGATGTTCACTAACAGCTTTATAGTCCCACACATGAGCTTGTTTGCTCCCCATCTGTTCATACCCTTCCAGTCTGTTCAAACTGGAAATAAACCCTCCAAAGAGTAGAAGCCCCTGGGTGCATGGACTGTTCACTCAGAGCTGGCCTGTGGAGAATGTTTTAATTACATCATGCTAGAATTTGGCAAAGTACTGGCATTTAATTAAAACAATCATTTCTGAAGCAAAGCCCACAGCAAAGCAGACTGATTACGTACCTCATAGCAGCTTTCTCCCTATGGCCTGGTACTGAACTCAGGAGCAGTCCGTTTCTTAGGAAAGTAACGTTTCAGATCACTGAGTGCCTAATGTCAGGCTAATGGGAGTGGTCTACACCCAGGAGTAGAAAAGCCACTGGCATTTTCCAAAAAAGAGTGGTTTCAGGCAAATGAAAACTGTACAATCAGCATTAGGAAAACACAGTTCAGGTTCTTTTGAGTGGGATTCTCACATGAGAAAAGGTCTGTAGTGTAGCCATACCACCATACTTCCCAGGACTCTTTTAAATATAAAGCTCAACAGAAAGACAACAAAATAGCAACCAAGAGGACTGAAGTTCTTAAGGTGTTTTTACCTTGAAAGTAATTTTTAACTCATCTTACTGAGAAAGACCAGCATCATCTGCAACAGAAGACCTGTTTCTTCAACATAGAATCCCTACTCCTGCTACTAAGTCTGAAAGACTATTTTAAAACTCATTAAATCATTAAAAAATGCTTGACTATTCCTGTGATCAAGCATTGCAGCTTCTAGTTTTAGTCTTTTCCCTCCATCCCCCCATGACTGATTTATATTCCTCTGTACACCTGTAGAGGAACCAAAGATGACTCCCCAGAAGCATGGGGAGAGTAAGCACATCTGCCCAGAACATCTGTTCTAGCTCTGGGAGAAAACATCCCATTCTAGTTTCACAGCCCTAAAAATAACATTCTTAAAGACTGCAAGGAAGTTAAAGTTCACACTTTCTCTAAGTACTCTAGTAGCAATTTCCTACAGATGCTCTGGTTTAAATCTGTATTGCTAAAATGGCTCTTTACACAGGTTCTAGTATTCTTTTATCCAAAATACTTCCCCCGGTATACAGAAGCCTTTTCCTCACCCACCAGCTGTATGCTACATTATGCTGACAATCCACAAAAGTAACTTAAACTCAAGGAGTATACTTTTGATTCCTCTCCTCAGCTTCTTCAAATCAATGAGATGCCTACTAAAAGTCTTATTGTAATAGTGTCCTCCTTGGACTACTCTGTTTTGTACCATGGAGTTCATGCCATTTCCACTTTCATCACTCAAAGTTCTGTCACTGTAGTATGTTAGGACCCTTTTGTGGTAGAAATATTTACCATATTCACAGATTGCTGGAGCTCATCTAGTTCAACATCAATAATGACAATGTTAGTCAAGGCAGCTCTTTTGAGGGAACACCACCAGCAACATCTCCACTGTTGTAATTTGCTCTTGAAAGCAACTTCTTGTACTCAATCAGCAAAGCTTGTGTTTAAAGACCACACTCACTTCAACCCGTAGCTTTAAACCCTGAACAGGAAGGTATATCCAAGGGTTGACAAAATCTATTACATCTGCATTAGCCTTGCCTGTGTAAAATGCTTTCCATTTCCACTAGAAACAACCCAGCTTTGCCACAATAGCATCTCCTGAGTTCACACTTAGCTCTTGTGCTTCACCTCTCACTTTAAAAATGCTCCAAACTGAATAAGAGGAAAATCAGGCCAACTACTGGAACTGATTACTTCCCACTGAGTAATTTCTTATTTCTCCCCTCAAATCACCACAACCTGAGAGTTAGGGTTTTTGTTTACAATTGTCACCCTGTAGTAAAGAGATCTTTGGCTCTCTACAAGAAAGGATTACCATGCCAGGTAGCAGGGGGATTCAGAAATAGGGGACTTAAGGGTTACACACACAAACTGTGCATGAATTTAGTTTCCTTAACCCCTCAAAAGGCCTGTAACAAACAGGATCTGCAGTGCCAGACCTCACTTGAGAAAATTCAAGACAAAAAAATTCAGTACAAAGGTACTAGCATATGCAAGCTTAGAAGTTAATGCCTTGTCCCAGAAGACAGTTCAGCAAGGACTGGTCTGGCCAGGCCAGAAAAAAGGAGATGAAGTAGCAGTGAGCTGCAGTGACCCTGCAGGTACTGGCTGGGAGAAGTGTGTCGTTTGGAAGACACATTCCCTTTCTGAAGTAAACTTTAAACAAAAAACCTAAGGCAGAGGTTCTTTTCATTAAGGAGCTACTATTAAGGTAGGTATAGTTTTGATATAATTTTACTTGAAAATTGAGCTCGACAAAAAGACTGATAATGTAACCAAACAGCATTGTGTTAAACAATTACAGCCATTACCATGAGCATTACAAACATATTACAGCTTCCTATCTATGATCTGTCAAATATTAAACTTCCTTTTATTTCCAGATGCTGTCTGAGGAAGAGTAAGACACCAAGTATATGGCAGATCCATTAAAAAAAGAAAAATCTTCTCTTCCTTTACCAAACAAGATTCTTTTAACCCAATCTATAAATATGAAAAATAAAAGTGCCCAAACCCAATATGAAAAATAAAAATCAAAAACCTGTTTAACAATTGCTACCAAGAACACAAGGCCAAGTTAAAGACTCATAGGGCTAATTTATGGTCAAACACCATAAAAATGAACGTCTGAGTTAGCCAATTAATACCCAAACACACACAAAAATCAAAAGCTAAGCACTCACAAAAACAACAAAATGCGACAAAGTAGTAACAGCAGTAATATTTACAGCTAAATAACTCAAGTGAGGTGAAATTCCAACTTCTTGCTTGAAGTCTGTCTTTTTAGGAATGCCTGATCTTACATATTATATATTGTATACAAACACTGTAGTGCTCCAAATGTATGGAAAACTTTGTACAACTATGAAAACCCACTAAAATTAGCAATTTCCAGACAGAGTACCCTACAGAGAAAAAGTGAGGTTGGACTGTGTTTACAAGCACTTTGCATGTTCAACCAAACACTTACAGGAAAGAGGAACTCTTTAAAAGTTTCTCTGCTTTACACAACAGCTGAGGCATGGTATTGTAAGTTGTACTCATGCCAAGACACAATTTGTACAGCATACAGCAAACACTACATTTCTAATTTAATCCCATATGGCATATCAGATTTTAAGTTCTTGCACGCATAGTTGGTTTAAGCCTGAGGAGACAGACATTTGTTAAAAACTGAGACTAAAATTCTCCACGAAAAGTGTTGCTAGGTGATCCTGCTCTAGCAGAGAGGTCCCTTCCAATCGTACCACACTGTGATTCTGCGACAGGTACTGGTAAAATATAGGCATTGGCTGGTAGGCTCACAATACAACTATAAATGTTTAAGTACTAACCAAATGAATCAGTCCAAGTTCTTTAAGAAATATTGAAAGTTCCAATCACAATCCAACTTCCTAACAGGTTACAGTATATGCTTCATGTCACAATTCCCCACCTAGTTTCTAAATACACAAAGTCAAAGGCTCTGTGCATTTAGTTTATGTTAAAAATAAAGCATCTATGTGGTTATTTTTCTTTCATATTCAAGATTCATATAGCTTCATTAAAGAATAGCTATTTTTAACTAGACCTTTCTAAACTATAACCAGGTTACTATATGCCAATTATTACTTGAATTATTATTAAACCCACTTAACCTCCTACATCTCCTTCAGGAGCCCTGCAACATCATTCACATTAAAAGATACCCAAGGGCACCAGTATAGAAGTGAGAACTACTGTAATGAATGGTAAGAGTTCCCTGTTAACTACCCTGGCTGCCTAGCAGCCCTGCTTTGGAAAAAATCTACTAATTAGACAGAGCTCGATGGTGTTACCCACATCATTTGGATCATCAGGCAAACCCATAATAAAAAGAGAGGCAATAGTGATTACTAAACAATATTTAGTGTGTTGGTCAATTGTACAGCTAAGTAAGCAAGTCTCTGGGGATAGCAACAACTTCTTATCAGAGTTTACTGAAGACTGCTGTTAGCTCAAACAATAGTCTTAAACAGCCTAGACAGACTGCTTAAAACTGCCGGGTCCTGTGCAGATGATTTGCACAAGAATATAAACACAAACAATAAATTCAATACAAAAACCTCAATGCTCAGAAGGCACAATTAAGGAAAAAAGCTTCATAATTTGCTGTTAAAAACAAGCAAAATATTTACTTGGATTTCTCATTGCAGGAAGTCTGGATGCCTGCTTGGAAAAATTTCTGCAGACCCAGCCACACAGGGAGTAGTACGCTACTAGATGTACTTAGGCAGTTACTTTCCATGTGTTTCTAAACAATTACGGATTTGTGTATTAAGCAAGAACCACATCTTACTATTATGTTTTTAGAACTAATCTGGACAATTCCCACTGTGTTTTTTATTAAAACTTTATTAATATTTATCATATGGCTCAATCAACGAGCAGTATGTCATGCAAACACTTTTCTTTAGAAAAATATCAGGTATTTATTTAAAGAATAGAAGGGCATTTCCAGAATTGTATCATCAACATCATACCCAAAATTGAACACAAACACTCCCTCAGGCCTAAGTTTTCTCTCTACTTACACTATCACTGAACAAACTTCCATACAGTGAGTTTGCCCTGTTTGAATCACCTTTTAAAGCTGTTTGCTGATTTAGGATGGAGAGAGCAGTGGCATGTGGAACAGTGTTCCCAGGTCTGTTCTGTTTCATCCAGAGCATTAGCATAGATTCCTCAATGTGGGAAGCAGAGCCATGTTGACATGCCTGCAGGTATTTGACCTACAGCTGTTACTGTCAGCAGACACATAAGGTGAACAAACAGGCCAGTAACAAGAATACTCCTTAGAGGAGAGCAGCAAATGCTGAGAGTATTCAGTAAAGTGCCTCAAATATTTAGAGTATTTGGCATTTTTCCTTTAAGAGTATAGTACAACTGAGAGCAACAGTCCAACAGTTCTCATTAGCTCGAAAAAGAAATATTACCTACGGAGTAAGAAAACTTTAAGCTGTTACTACCAGACATTTGTTTAGATATGGAGCATTCTACCTTGTGATGGGAAAGAATCTCAGTCCTGTGCTGCAGGAAATGCTCATGGTACAACACACAGTATAAAAGGAAAAGCAGGCCTAAGCAGGATTTGGCATAGACATGCGCAAGTTATACAGCTTTGAGACAGAACTGTTATCAAGCTACAAAGTCTGCTTTTTGCAGGATTCAGCCAATAACCACAGATAGTTTATATGCCCATTCGCCTGTCTTCCATCCTTACCAAACTGAAAACAATCCTACTCTTGTTAAAACTCAGGAATGGCTTCAAGTCCTTAAAGGAATTTTGTACTAGTCATTTGAAATTCACAGGCCAGGTCAACTTTGGACATCACTTCAGCAAAAGCTTCTATTGGCAAAAGCATTTCTTTCCTCGCAAAGCTTCTACATGGATGAGGATTTCCATTTAGACAATTGCACCAGTGGTATACGGATTCTCCAGTGGTATCTGAGGAATCCATTAGACTACATCTGAAAATGCCCTTCTCTATACAAGACCAACTAAGAGGGCTTATAGCTTTACCTATACCTATGTAGCTGTTTGGATGAGCTCTCACTACATGGTCACTCTCTATTTTAAAGGCAGTCTAATTGTTCTGAAGTAGAGACTTCCAGAACAAACATACCTTCTGCATACACACAGACTTGCTCACAGTGAAAGCTGTCCCCGCTTTCTCATTGAGTCCAAGCCAGAGCTACACCAGTCCCATGTGACAAAAGCAAAGTATTTGAGGAAAATCCACCACTATTTTAGGGTAAGATGAGCTCAAGCAATTATATACTTCAAAGCCTTTACTGCAAAAAAGTTTTAGAAAACTCATCCCTTACTCAGAGCTATTGAAAACAGATTAAAAATAAAAATGCTTATGCAGGAAAAACAAAAATCTTGGAAAAAGGCAGCTCTATTTCTCATGGTCCATAAATCAAATTGTTAGGGATTTACTATACACGTGACAAAACTGAATTTCCAGAACCCTGAACAGTTCTTCATAGTTCAACATAAGGTTGGTATGTCTTAATAAGACAGGTATGTCTTATTGCTATAAGGTCCCCTCAGCGCCTTCTCTTCAGGTTGAAGAGCCCTAACCAGAACTTTGCTTACAATAAGAGCAAAGAATTAGCATCAAAGTCATGACAGACATATACAGAGTATCTCCCCAATAGAAACCTATACAAAGAAGTACTGTCTTGTAGGACAAACACATCATAGAGAAAGGCAAGTAGTCCTACATCAGCACACTCTCATGGGTCAGGTATGTTGTCTGGGTTAGCAGAAGGCATGCCAATGAATCCCATGTCACCATTTGACACTAGTATCAACCAAAAAAGAAAGACTCTCAGTCTAAATAGCATTTTTACAACATGCATGAACAAGCCAAGTTTTAAGGTAAAAGTGGTGCTTTGCTACAAATGAAGCTTAAACAACTCTGCAACATTTTTTTGTCATGAAACATTCAAAAAAGAAGCAACTCCAATTTGCTTACCAGATTTCTTGCCAAATACCTAGATTTTAAATTTATGAGTTTTTTTTCGTGCAACTGTTTAACCTAAAGGTAAGACAGTTTAGGCTGCAAGAAAACAGAAGGCAGAAAACACAGACAAATTTTGCCTTGAGCTGAAAGGACTTGCAAACCCGGCAGATCATTCATCAGCAACACAGGTGAAGTTTTGCCAAGACTGAAGATTCCAAATAAGTTGAGGAACTTCAGGATCATCCAGTATTTTACATTCGTTTCCTCACACTTAGACAGAGTTTCTGTCCTTAGCATTTTCCATTACCATCTGCAACTCTAATTAGCGAAAGGAAATCATGACCATTTATTCTGCTAAGTGAAAGTAGAAGCAAATCCTGCCTACAAACTTGCCTGCAGCTCTAGCACCTACTTGAGAACTCACCTACAGAGTTCTGAGATTTTGGGAGAGGAGAGGTTTCTCCCTTTTCTACTTGATAATCTCTAGCTTTTCTTCCTCCTCTGCTTCTCTGGAATGAAGGAATCTTGATCCAGCTCTGCCACTACACTGATAAGAAATGTGCAACAGAAACCCCACAGGCAGCAAGGCCCAGATCTATCACTCCTAAGTTTTCCTTTGCTTCAGAGAAGCTTGCTGGCTGTTATAATTTAGTTGGCCATTCTTATTTCCTGTGCCTCTCACAGACAAGGAACAGACATTACTTTTTGTCTGGATCCCACAAAACAATTTCAAAACAAAAGCAGATGCAATGCCCACTCTCCCGTACTTCTCCTCAAACTACACAGCAGGAAAGAAACACTTCTGTGCATGTGAGGAGACAACAGTGTCGTTAAGCAAGGGAAGAACAGCTTCACAATTTACTCAGAAGGGTCTGGGTGATTCAAGGGAAAATTCTTCAGGGATTAAAACACTTCCAGATGGTCTGAACTACACTAGTACAGCTCCCTACCTGAGCTGCAGAGTCAAGCAGCAGTTCCAGCCAGCCAACCATCTCTGCTTGGGAGCATATCCAAGTTTTTTTATTTGGAAGAACAGCCATTGAATTATGTGGAACTGTTGTCAGACTTTACAAGAAGGCATGAGGCAACTAGATTCACTGTGAATGCAAGGATCAGGGAATCAGAAACAACCAGTGATGCTTGTCTCTCAGAACACAGCAAGGTGAATTCAGACCAATCGTAGACTAAAGTTCACTTTCAGATGCAGACAGGCAATATGAGAAGGACTTGATACCAGAACTGATCCAGAATGACACATTCCTTTAGCTTCCAGATGGAGTTCATATCTGCCGTTTTCAACTTTATTCAAAACCCTACCTGGGAAAATAAGCACATCTTTCTTATCTAATCTTAAATGTTTCAACATTATTGCAGAGCTTTGTAGTACCTCATGCTGCAAGATAGCATAGGAAGTAATTGAACTGGCAAGCTTTCTTCAAAAACATTTTTAAAAGTCTTTGTGTCACTTACCAAAACAATGTTATCCATCAGTACAATGTTGTCAAAGCAAAAATTCATTACACTTTAGAATAATGTTTCCATATAAGTGGCAAAGCAACTACAAAACATATGATACGAAGAGATTCCCACGTACCACACACAACTGATACAATCTCTTTGTTTTCTTATGTCTACTATAAAGAGTTCATTTGCAAGAAAAATTAAACCGATGATACTTCTAACTTATTTGGAAAGCACTGAAGGACTGTCAGATGTGTCAGCTCCTTGAGGTGTCCTGCACTATAAGCAAACAAAACATATAGGATTAAGCTAGTTTTTTTAGCCTATTGGGAAAGAGAAATATGACATTTTTTTAATAACTGGAAGAGAGCAACAAATTTGTTTAAGCTCACAGTAGACAGAACTGCAGAGCTCCACTTTATAAGAATTAATGCTGTCACTGTTGATATGCAATATCCCTGCCTCCTCCACCATGGAGCAAGCAACCCATCAAAAGCCACAGAATGCCTAGCTTATTGCATCTGGTGTCTCTTCTCATTCCTACCAGGACAGTGGTAAACACACATCAGTGCAAACTGTAATTCCCTAACTTTCCAAAGGGTACAGCCCTACAAAGGAAAAAACAGGTACTAGAACAGTCACATTTCACTGGTCAAATCAATGCACTCACACACTCATGCAGAAGCTAGTGCATATTACACAAAGCACTGGCATCAGCAGTCTTTGCATCTATGGAACACATTCTAATACAAACCACATTCTGCTTTTCATGAAGATGATACTAAAGCTTTTCATTCCAGTGAAGGGTCTATGTAGACGCAAGCTTTCTTAAAAAAAAAAAAAAAAAAGAACAAAACAACAAACCAGACAGCACTGGATGAAAAGAACCCTTCAGAGCTAAAGATGTCTACAACTCCTGAAGCAGTCGCACTGGGTTTTTTGCCAGTTTCTCTTTTTCTGTCTCTCACAGAGGGCGTATCTTTTTCCTTTCCTTCCCTGATGAAGCTATGAAAATATTATGTTAAGCTACTTATGAAAAATTTAGTTAGCTGGTTTCTGGTCTGCTAGTATCTAGAATTATCAGGACTCAGTCAATGCATTTCAGAAGACAGCCAGGAGTCAGTGACTTTCCTGCGTAAAGTAATGTGGGCTAGACAGTCTCAAGGAAACTGCAGCGGTTGGTTTCCAGCTTCCTTAACACATTCCTGTCTTGAATCACTTATGCTCAGTTGTGTGTGTTTTTTTCCATAAGGCACATGTGACTGTCCTTATCAGAATAATTTTTTAATTAAAATGCAGTAAGTTCCTCTACTCGGGTTGAATTGAACTACCTTATTGCTGATCAGTTTGGAGCACAGGGAGAAATTGGATGCAAGTAACTGCTGCAGACTTGTAATTTTCCGTGTTTCCTGCTTTCATTTTACTAGGCCTCACTTTCTGTGAAAAATTAATTTATGCCCTTCTGTGGATAAGATCTTCCGCCCACCTCCTCCATATCCTTTACTGAAGTGTAGGGTTTCTTCAATAAATTGAACCTCAACATCAATACACCAGGGACAGAAGGCTGGGTTGGCTCACTCTCCTTGCTCCAGAAGGAATGCCTTTTGGTAAGATTTGTGACCTCAGTTACGCAGAGTGTTTCCCTAGGAAATTAACTTGCATTTGCAATCATAATTTTTGTTTGCAGAAGCTAGAGCTATCTTGCACTTTATTAATTTATCACCAGAAATCTATAATAATAGATTCTCCATGTGAAAGCAACTGGACCTACAGCATCTGGTGTTCATGCATCTGGTGTTGGTCTTACAGTCATAAGTGGTACTATGCATGCACCTGACTCACTTCCTGAAAGCAAACAGACCTACAGTAAACAAGCTGTTCCGGCATCTGGTGTTAGGCTTACAAACGCTAACACACATCAAGACCACACCTCAAGTTACTGGGTTCAGTTTTGGGCACCTCAAAACAAGGAAAATATTGAGGCGCTAGAGCCAGTCCAGAGAAGGGCAACAAGGTTGATGGTCTGGAAAACAAATCTTGTGAGGAGTGGCTGAGGGAGGAGAGCCTAGTTAGCCTGAAAAGGAAGAAGCTGAAGGAAGACCCTACTGCTGTCTACAACCACCTGGAAGGAAGTTGTTGCTCTCTTCTCTCATGTATGAAGTGATAGGACAAGAGGAAATGGTGTCAAGTTGCACCATGGGAAGTTTAGGTTGAAAGGGTGATCAGGCCTTGGAAAAGGCCACTCAAAGAGGTGGTAGAATCATCATCAACCCCTAACATCCTATGATCCTATGATCCTATGATCCCTGGATGTGTTTAAAAGTGGTACCGATATGGAGCTTAGGGACTTGGTATAGTGGTGGGCTTCGTTCTTTTAGGTTAACGATTGAACTAGATAATAGTGAAAGTCTCTTCTGACCTAAACAATTCTATGGCTTGAATGGAAATTCTTCTGCTTAAACGTTTTTATTTGTACATCTTTTGTTATATCCCAAAAATTCTGTAAGTATGAGTCACAATAGTATAATATCAACAATTTTCACCATACATTTCAACCTTATTGCACGGTGATGCCATGGCATTTGGAATCTTGCTGTTAAGAGGCAAATCTAAGTGCAGCAGAGCTAAACTCAGCTACAGGTAAAATGGAAGAACTAATCCTGGCCAAGAACCACAAAGATTAACGCAATCACATAAGTAAGCACAACAGAAAAAGCAGCACGGAGCAGCCCCGCAGTAGTTATGTTGGTCCTTTGAGAGGTACTGAGGTTCAATTACAGCCGTTCAGCACTGGGGACATGTACAACAGTAGCCAAACCAGAATCAAAACAGACTTCAACAACAGCAACATATCTTGTCTTAACAGATCACCCAGGGAAAGGAATAGAACAGTAAGCAAGAGAGAGGGAAGAGCAACATACAAAACCACAATTAACACATCAGATAACAGTGTGTAAATGCAATTCAGGCATCAACAAGATGGGGTAAAACTGCACAGTGTAGGAGCCATTCAGTATCTATAGTTAGTAAGACTCCTCACTTGTCTATGGCAAGCTCATGGAGTAGAGAAAAAAATACATACTGGAGTCAAAAAAACATCCTTGCTACTGAAGGTGCATTGCATAGAGAAGTCACCCAGGAAAAGGAGGGTGTCACAGTTTTGTAACTAAATCACTCAGTAAAAGCTAATTTATTGTCTTTCCAACTCCCTCAGGCTCATTAAAATACCCTAAGAAGCTCAGCAGCTTCTAACAACCATTCATAAATGATTATGACCCAACTGTTTAAGCAAAATAACTTACCTATCACTTATACAACTTCTGTAGAGCAAGACAACCATGTTATACTGACTCTCAATAGAAGCACGATGTGTGAAGTTCATCTACTAACGTGTTGTGCGGAAGCAAATTGCAACAGACAGACCAGTCTAAGTCCCAAATAACAGAACTTTGGGATACAATAGATTTCCATACACAACTTCTGTTGCACTGGAACACTTTAGCATTGACAAGGAGTTATTATGTACTACAGCACCTCCAAGAAAGGAGAGATAAGTATGAAATCATAGGTGTGCAAAGCAACTCTAACAATTTCCTCCTGCTGAAGAGAGGTATTTGAGAGTAACCTACTCCAGAATGAACAGAGACTCGAGCTACTTCACCACAGTGCTACACGCTGCAGTCCCTAGAAATCTTTGGTTACTGTACAGCAGCTCGCACAGCATCACACTTAGAGCCACCCTTTGTGACAAGTCTGATCTGTCACACAGGCAGGTTTCTGCACTGGCAGTTACAGCAGCAGGAATACTGAGACCTAAATGGGGATTCCCCTCCACCCAAGCAGTTTGTGAATAGAAAATGAAACACATACAAGTCTGGAGAAGGAATGTTTTCAAAACCAGAACCAAGGTAGTATTTCCAAAGAGTTTCCATTTAACTCTTCACAAACTTAGCATTTGAATTTTAAAAGGAAGAAAGTATTAACTTTGTCAGCAAGACTTGTTATATAGGAAAGATGTGCTTCGCACAAGCCCTCATAGAATCACAGAGGTTGGAAGAAACCTCCAGATCATGAAGTCCAACCGTTACCCCAACACCACCAGACCCATTAAACCATGTTTCCAAGTGCTAGAGGTATACGTTTTTAAACATCTCAAGGGACAGTGACTCGACCACTTCCCTAAGCAGCCTGTTCCAATCCCTGACCACTAGGAAACATTTCTTCACTGACAACCTAACCCTCTCCTTATGTAATCTGAGGCTGTTCCCTCTCACCCTATTGCTAGTGACTTGGAAGAGATCAACCCATCTTTCCAGATAGTTGTAAAGAGCAATAAGTTCTCCTCTCAGTCTCCCTTTCTCCAGACTAACCCCAGTTCCACAGCTACTCCTCTTCAGATCTGTCCTCCAGGCCCTTCTCTAGCCTTGTTGCCCTTCTTTGGCCCTACTCCAGCACCTCAATGTCCTTCCTGTATTGAGGTGCTCCAAGCTGAACCCAGTACTTGAGATGAGGCCTCACTACTGCTGAGTATGGGGGTGAACCACCTCTCTAGTCCTGCCAGCCACACTATTTCTGATGCAGGCCAGAACATCACTGGGCTTCTTGGCCACCTGTGCACACACTACTCCACGATCAAATGTATTTCTTTCACCTGATTTATTAGCTTCAGCCATGATATTAAAACATGACTACTGGAACACCTTCAAAACCATCCTTGCTGCTGAAGGTGCATTGCATAGAGAAGCTTCAAAACTAGCTTCAGGCTTTAAAACTTCAGTCAGGATCTACTGCAAACTATGATAAGCCTGAAATCTCAAGCTGTCATCTTTTTCCTAGGTAAACAAGCTTTCAGAAGCATTTCATTATAGAAATATTTTTAAAGGTCAATTTAAAGCTAGGAAAATAAACTTGTATTTAATAATTTATTTTTTAAGAGATAGAAACTCCTGTATGCCAAACTTGTTTATGTTATAATTTAATTTTTTTAAAAACAGCGAGTGTTCACATCCCATCTGCATGACGTGATTTTTAAGAGAAACAATTTTATTGACACTTAATCTTCATTCAGAGCAAGTTTTAGCCTGTCTTAAAGAATTAAAT
>JAOXOE010026469.1:0-21610 GCA_028565055.1 Phoeniculus purpureus
AGTGCTCCATGACCCTCACAGCAAAGAAGTTCCCCCTTGTGTTGAGGCGGAACCTCCTCTGCTGCAACTTACACCCAAACTTTTCTTTTGACTCCATCTTCTCCAATCCTCATCAGTGTGTCGGGAAGGACGTGACAGCTGTCTTGCTGTGGAAATGTGGTGAATACAGAGAGAGCAAGGGACCGTGGGGATCAGCAGAAAGGTTTCATCTGGAGTCCATGGTTTACTGAAATGGAGAGAGTTCTCCCTTTATTCGTGTTCATAGGAATCAGCATTTTGGAAATGGAGGGGTGGCATGGAAGTTTCTCCCCCTTTAGGGTTTGGACACTGAAGTTTTGGCTCAGTTATGGAAGAACATTGTGATTAATATGTCTTTGTGCATCTTTTTATGTGTTTGTTTGGTTTTTTGTTTATTTTTATGTGGGGTGAATTAAATGTCTTGTTGGTTTTCTCCCCAAATAGAATTAATTTGTGGGTTTTTTCCCTGCAATTCATAACGGAGTCATTTGGTTTTCTTCCAAACCCTGCCTGTATTGTTTTTATTTTGGCTCATTAGCTCATTAAGTAAATTGATTGATTAATTTTGTCCTCAGGGTTTTTAACTCATGATAATTTTGTGTACAGTGAACCCGAATGATAAACACTGCAATTCAGGCCACATTTTAGGTGTTAATGACCAAATACCTGGTTTTTATTTAGGGGGTGGGTAGCTAAGGTAACTTGACCAGATTTCTCCAAAGGATATGCTAAAACATACAGGATTTATTTTAACTTTTTACATCCATTTGAGGTGACAAAGAAACACTGTTGGCTTAAGGGAAAGCTGGGGAAGACTCTTGTCATGACTATCCAGCAACTAAGAGTAGGAAAGATTGGGGGTAGTGAAGACCCCAAAGAGGGGGTGCGTTGCTTTCGGGAAATTGGAGAGAATGGTTGTTTGAAGATTTCAAGCAGTAAAACATAGAAAGGAAGATTGTGGCACATAAACTACTCCTACAAGGAGTAGGGAGGTGATGGTGCCCCTGTACTCAGCACTCATGAGACCAGACCTTGAGTACTGGGTTCAGTTTTGCGTTTCACAGTATGAGAAGTACATTGAGGTGCTGGAGCAAAGACAGAGAAGGGGAATGAGGCTGCTGAGAGGTCTGGAAAACAGGCCCTATGAGAAGTGGCTAAAGGAACTGGGGTTATTTAGTCTAGAGAAGAGGGGGCTGAGAGGAGATCTTATTGCTTTCTACAGCTACCTAAAAGGAGGTTGTGGAGAAGGTAGTGCTGGTCTCTTCTCCCAAATTATTAATGATAGGACAAGGGCAAATAGCCTCAAGTTCCATCAGGGCAGATTTAGATTGGATCTTAGGAAAAAGTTCTTTCCTGAGAGAGAGGCTGGGCACTAGCACAGGCTGCCGAGGGAGGCAGCAGAATCACCATCCCAGGAGATGTTTAAAAAATGAGTAGCTAGAACACTTGAGTCCATGGTGTAGGTGTTAGGGTGATGTTGGGATGAAGGCTGGACTTGATGTCCTTTCCAGCCATGATGATTCTCTTCTGTTCTATGAAATGTTGAAGAAAATCATGCCTGTTTCTCGTCTTAGAGCCTAGGTATTTGTCTTAGTCAACAATAAAAAACAGATCAAACAATTGAGCAAATGCTTTACAGTCAAGTCTCTGAGCACTGCTCAGAGCTGGGCTTTTTTACAGAGCTCTCCAAGCCAAGTGTAGAAAAATTAAGAAAGGAATGCCCAGGACTAGTCAAGCTGTGACAGACAGGGCTGGAAAACACAGCCCTACCAAAAATTGATCTTCTGGGAATGGGGAACTTGTGGGCTACAGAGAGTGGAAAAAAAGGAATCACAAACCTGCAAAAAAACATTTGAGAAATAAATTAACTGTCCTGTTCCAAGCAGAACTATAAATGCAAGGAAACTAATTCAATAAGTAAAACTAAATTATGCCAGAAGGAAACTAAACTATACTTTTAATTATTTTGAGCAGAAGAGAGGTGGGGTTCCTGCAGGACTGTTCTAGAACTTGATGTACTTTGAGACACTTTCCACAAAAAGCCCTACAAATTCTGAACTGATGTTCATTCAAACTTTGAAGTTTCTCATAATACCCTGTTGATTGTGTCTTGTTTTGGGCATATTTCAACCTTGCGAGATTCTGCTGTTTCTCCATCACCTCATTTCTTAGTAATATGTTTGCCATGCAGATGCTAAGGACGGCAAGCTGCTTCGCAAGATTAATGCGACTTCCTAGCAACGTAATAAATGCCAGCTGTTTGCTGCGTGACTTTGACTTTCAGCCACGTACCTGGAAGACCATACATTCTATTATAAATGCAATTTCTTTATGGATCATTTAGTGCTATGTTCATAAAACCATTGCTAGACATCTAACTTTCAAAGTTGCAGAAAACCGGACTATAAGGTAACACATCACATGTATTAGAATATGTACTACCTTTCCAACAGTTTTATAAGTGTATAGGTAACAGTCATACTATTTAAGCCTCTTTTGCACTTACCAGGACATGGACTGCATTGGTCTTCCCAAGTCAGTATAATGACCAACATATAATCAACTCCTCTTACCAATTCACCATTCAGCGCAGAATTCAGAGAGCAAACTCCTTTGTTAACACACGTTCTTTCATGTGATAGCAAGAGCTTTGTACTTTGTTTCTTAACCAAATTGAAATAATCTAATTTTTAAAATTAAAATCTGTACTATTAATTCAGTTTAATTTAGAACACTGTAAATATGTGCTTATTGCTTCTCTGGAAGTGGCTGAGCCTGTTGTTTTACTTCTAGCATATAGGGAAAAATCATGTCCACTCAAAAGAATTAGTACCACTGCCTCCTAAAAACTGTAATAGTACAGAGAAATAGTAAGAAATTGTATCCAACCATATTTTCAAGGACACATTTCAAAAACAGCCTCTCGTTTCTCATCTCTGTGAATGTCTGTGTGCATAAACAAGACAGAAGTCAGCAAACTGTGAAGCAAACTGCCCTATCAGTGTATGCAAAACAACATTTTGAAGGATGGAACCTGCTCTATTTTTCTCTTGTAGTTCTCTGTTGCAGCCATTATGTTCATCTCTGAGCCCTTTTCAAACTTCCCAGAGCCAGCTCCAGGATTCATTAATTTCGTTATGTCACAGAGCCAGGAGTTAGGACTGGTGCTGCACTACTGCTGTCATGGGAGGGAAAATAAGGGGAAAGTACAAAACTGAGATGAGAAGTCTAGGGCATCCTGCTACTCCATCCCTGGCCATGACTATTGCCCGTAGCCTCCCCTGGCAGCAGCAGGGAGCAGGTTGTGTGCTCTGATGTATCACCCAGAAAAGAGTGGGGCGATGAATTTCAGAAGCCCCTCTCAGCTGGGTGCATAAGATGCTGCCTGCTGCACACAAAGCCAGTGCCACAGTCTTCCTCCAGCTGGCAAATGGGACTGTGTGATTATTTGACATCCCTCGATGTCCAGTTGAGCAATTTCACTACACTTCACTGCTTAATAGGTAGCTTTTGGCAGATCATCAGTCCAGATGTCAGACACAGCGGTGAGTTTTTCCCAGTAACTGTATCCAGATGTTATCTTTATAAGCTTTCTTATTCATTGTTTTTACTGTTTCTGTTCAGTTCTACTGTTGGTTCTGCTGACAACCGCAGTGCTGCTGGCAGCCGAGCACAAGGACTGCAGTATTACTGTGGTAGGAGTTTGTCTTTTTGAGTGCCCTCCTGCTTTCAGCGTTATAGGATGAAGAATGTGTGCTCTGTCTTTCTGAGGTCAAATTCACAAATTCTTCAGGAGCAGAGGAGTGTAAGACCATTTCAGAGCTACCAGATGGACAGTTACTGACACATACCACATCCCACTCACATCCCCAACACTTCTCTTCAAACTAATATTGTTCATCACAATAAAAAGCATAATGCATTTCTGTAGACATTCTATTTGCAAACCACAGTTAACTATTGAGCAGCTGGTGACTAAAACAACTAACATGCAATGCAGCAGTTGCTCTTTATAAGACCTGTCCCCCAGGACCTTCACTAGCTTCATTCCCATTAGCCTTTTTGGCCACCTGGGTACATTGCTGGCTCATGTTCAGCAGGCTGTCAGTCAGCACTTCCACGTTCTTTTCCACCAAGCAGTTCTCCAGCCACTCTACCCCAAGCTGGTAGCATTGCATGGGATTGTTGTAACCCAAGTGTAGGACTCAGCACTCAGTCTTGTTAAACCCCATTGATGAGCTGAAATCCAGCCTGTCCAGACTCCTCTGCAGAACTTTGCTACCCTCAAGCAGGTTGGCACATCCACACAATTTGGTGTCATCTGCAACCTTGCTAAGACAATCAATCCCCTCATCCAGATCATCGATAAAGATGTTAAAAGAGATTGGCCCCTGTACTGAGCTCTGGGGAACACCATTTGTGATTGGCCATCAATTCAACTTAATTCCATCCAGCAGAGCTTTCTGGGCTTGGCCATGCAGCAGTGTTTTATCCAGCAGAGTCCACCTGTCTCAGCCGTGAGCTGCCAGCTACTCTACGAGAATGCTATAGGAGACTGTGTCAAATGCTTTACTGAATTCTGGATACACAACATCCACAGCCTTCCCCTCATCCACCAGGAGGGTCACCAGGTCATAGAAGGAGATCAGGATGGTCAAGCAAGACCCGTCTTTTCTAAACCTGTGTGGCTGGCCCTGATCCCTGGCTCTCCTGTACTTACTGTGTGAGCAGGCTCAGGAAGAACCGCTCCATACTCTTCCCAAGTAAAGAGGTCAGACTGACAGGCCTGTAGTTGCCTGGATCATCATTCCTCCCCATCTTGTGGATGGGCATCACATTAGCAGCCTCCAGTCATCCAGGACCTCCCCTGCTAGCCAGGAGCATCGACAAATGATGGAGAGTGGCTTGGCAAGATTCTCTGCCAGCTCCCTCAGCACTCTTGGATGTATCCCATCTGGCCCCATAGGCTTGTGAGTTTTAATGCATCTTATCCCTCAACCCATGGGTTTTATTCCAGTCTGATCTCTAGTTCTTTGCTACCTGACAAGAATAAATAATTTTCCCTTTCTTCTACTCATTGCTGCAGCTACCCTGAATTTTTAGCAGCCTCATTGCTGCAAACATAGAGCTGGGAGGTCTCATCAAGGAAGAACAAGAGACGGTTCTTTAAACCCCAAGGGTAGATGAGAGGGACTGCACAGAAAATACAAATTTTGACCCTTTCCCTTTTCAGAACTCCCAATTTCTTAGTGTGTGAAACTACTGTGTGGTGCTATTGTGAATGATGTTGGAATTCTATGATTCAGCATGTCCTTAAGTTACTTGGTTTCTATGGCTCAGAATAAGGGCCTTATATCTTTGAATGTGATTGTTCTATATTTGTTACAGGAGAAGTTCTCTAAAGGTGAGGAAGCCTGATAACTGTACAGACTGTTATTGGATCCCACTGGGAAGCAATAGAGAGGAACTAAGGGGAGATATTTCAGTGAAGGATTATTTTTTCATTTCAAAAGATTCAGAAACTAGGGAACTAAATGCAAAGAATTGGTTAGAATAGGATAAACAACTGTGAATGTATTATACAGCTCAGTCAAGGACTAGCAGGGGCAAGACAATGAATAAAATTGCTGCTTTGTTTGGCTAACCTAGTTGATATTTTTAGCATACTGCTTGAACCCTGTTTAAACTGCCGATCTAATGCAATGCTTTGCTGTGTGCGAAGTGGTTTTGACAATTCTGTAACCCAGCCCAAGGAGCACAGCCATCAGCAGGAAACATGGTTTACTGTAGGTTTTTACATAGTGTAAGAATAAGGTTGCGTAACCCATCACCATTGAAATAAAGTAGAGCACCTCTGGCCAAAAATACCCTGACAGAAAACCCAAAGATAGTCAGAAAGTCCATAACAAAAGAAACATCCGCCCAAACCTATCAAAGAAAATGTCCGTTAAATTTACAATCCAGATCATTATCCAGGTCAGATCCATTGTCTGCAGAGAGGGACAAGGAAAGTCCCACAGAGATACAGCACAACTTTATCTCCCTGGGGGTCTCTGCAAACAGCCTCACTTTTATACTGTGGTCCTGCTTCAACAACTTCCTCCCTGCAGCAGATGCCTGTTGTTATCCAGTCCTGACTCTCCCTCTCAAGGTTGCCTACCTCTGGGAAAAGAAGCCAGGGGAGTACTTTTCTCCACAATCCCCTACAAGAACCTGGACATTGGTGGTTTCTCATAGGAAAGAGGGATCATCCACGTCTCAACCTCAGTTCTCGGCACTTCACAAGTAAAACAGATTTAAGCTACTGCACTGATTTCTCATATAAGTCATTTGTGCACGCCAGTGCTACCTCTCTAGCTGTTAGCTACAGGTGAGCATTATCTCCTTGACAGTAAATGTTGTGACAGAAGGAGCCCTTGACTGTTGTTCTGATTGGAGGCCACAGAGCTCTCTTGTAGGTGCTTTCTCGAGATTGCTCAACTAACTCTAAGTGCTGTGGTTCTTCTCATGTTTGGATTGTGCATAGATTAATTTTTGGGCTTCAGAAGAGTAAACTGCTTTTAAAAGGCATGTAACGTGCAGTCCTATGTCTCAGTGTTACTTACAGAGCTTCAAATTCTGATTAGCAGTTGGGAAAGGTGCACGAGTGATTTCTTTCAAGCAGAGTTTTTCAGAACCAGTTCTACTAGTTATATTATTTTGCAAGACACAAAATTACTAACCACGATTTGGGCTGAGAAAACGCTGTCTGAACACTTCAGTATCTGTATAGAAAACATACGAAACTCTCCCTGATCTTACTGCTTTTTTTCTTCTCACTGTTAGTAATTCATGATTCCGTCTTCTAATAGCCTTAGCCTGAAAATGCAATGATGGCAGCACCTCTTGTTTGCTGTTGTGTTCTATTGGAGGCTAGAAAATGCTTTAATAAAGGAGAGGTTATACAGTCAAGATTCAAATCAATTTGATGGCCAATCTGGGGGCGCTTTAAACTTTTACCTAAATTCACAAAGACTACAGCTAATTGGAACGACAAGGTTTACCTACATAATTCTTCTGTACACGTGGTGCAGATTTTATCACAAATCACAGTGGTGATTCTGAATTGGAATTGTTCTCTGAAAAATACAGCACTCCAGTAGAAAAGGTTCTACAACACTGTGCTGAAAGGGAAGAGTGACAGCAGGAGATACCACACAGGCAGACTGTAGTTACTAACATTTTGCCAACAACATTTCACCTGAACTTCATTAAAATAGTCTATGGATCCTGTTGAAGTAACAAACAGCTTTCCCTTCATACTAAAAACAGGAGTAGGGATGTGGAAGTGGTATCTTTGTCAGGAAGAAATATTCATTTTTGTTGGAGATTTCCAATGCATCCTGGCAATGGTTGACTAATGATTTTCTTTAATGGTCCTATAGCAATTCACAGAAAAAATATTGTGCTGTTGTGGCTTCTGGAGTGTAGTGGATCCTGTGTATGGTGATACAATGCAGTCATCAAAAGGCCTGAATGATAAAAAGAGCAAGGTTCAAATCAGAATTATGACTGAATAGATGACGAGACAGAACGACGAGCTACCGTAAAGCACACACAAGTTGCTAATATTAGCAATATGACTAATAGGTTCTTTGGATCAGGTTTTGTAAACCTTAGTTTCTTTAGCCTGTACGTTATCCTTATCTTTACTCCTAATACCCTATCATAGAAATGCTAGGGTTAGAAGGGACCTTAAAGATCGTCTAGTTCCAGCCCCACTGCACAGGCAGGGGCACCTTCACTAGATCAGGTTACTCAGGGCCCCAACCAACCTGGTCTTCAACTCTTCCAGGGATGGGGCAGTCACAGCTTCCTTGGGCAACCTGTTCCAGCATCTCACCACCCTCACAGGAAAGAATTTTTTCCTCAAGTCCAACCCCAATCTCCCCTCTTCACGTCTGGAACCATCCCCCCTCTTCATGTCTGGAACCATCTCCCCATGTCCTCTTGATCAAAGAAGATGATCCTCTGTTACAGCTGCCTATAAGGCAGTATCTGCCAACAATGGCTTTCTCCCTAATACTGTTGTTTACCTGATGTTTAAGACAAAACACTGTTTCTAGATGCTACAGGCCTGACCCCTAACAGCAGTTCAAACCCTTGTCATACTTCATAGGCCATGGATATTTACTAAACAGTAAATATTTATTGCTTCTGTGCTTAACATTGTCTGCTGTGCCTTCTCAAAACCTACTCTTAGAAATCCTAACCCTAGCCACAACTCCATACCATCATCTCCTGAAACACTCCAGCACCACTTCCTTATTTTGAGATGGTTACAGACATCAGGCAGGAAAGCAGCATCGGGTTAGGTAGCATTCCACGTTTTTCCCTCCTGCAAGAGATTTTAGACTTAGTTACATTTAGAAGAGTGTTCTCTTCTCCTGACTAACATTATTTAAGCAATGTGGTCTCATTCTTATGTTTCTAGTGGAGAAAAATGCTGGCATTTTAAATTCCAAGTTGCTGTGGCACTCACTGGACTGGCTTACAACATACCTGACCTCGCTACATACGGGCATAGGCAAAGGACATGTCTACCACCTCCTGCCAACAGCTTCTGAAAGAAGCTGCCTATGTCTGTTGTCAGTTCTACTAACAGACGGTTTACCTGTTTAAAAAGAAATCAAAGCATACCTACATTATTCGAAGGGCAATGCATTCACATTATTTCGGTTGTGCTCAGTGGGTTAGATGGTTTATGTATAGTTAACGTGAGTCATTTAATCCAGAAATAGGATTTGCACACACGTTTTGCAAATCTGCTAGCAGCCTACATTAGTTCTGCACTCAGCAGCGTTTGCAGCAACGCCTTCTGGGTACATAGCCCTGCTTTCTTGAAATCCATTTTGGTCTTTCCTATTTCCCACTTATTCCTATCTCATCTCTTTCTATGCAGCTGATTAAAGAGATATGTTCAGTCATGGACTTCAATTTTCATATCAAGGTGATGGGGAAAGGTTACTGTTCCTAGGTTTTCTGATATATACTGACCTTTTTTTTATGTGATACCTTATACTGTAACAGGAAAATTAAATTAAACGACACCTACAAAACTCTACACCTGTAGAATACTAGAGAAATAGGATTTAGTAGTCCAAAAACCTTCTTTGGAAAGCTTCTGGCAAGTATACCTGGGGTAAATCACTTTGGGTACAAGTCATGAAAATGTAATCACTCAGAAGACAGGAAACCCAACTGCATTTATATATATTTTTAATCTTTAAACAGAATAGAGGAGAGGTCCCAAAATGGTGTATTTTTGAACAAACATGATTTGATGCCTTTATGTTGTATGTAATTGATTCAAGCACAACAGTCATTAATTATAGCATACAAAACAGAACACAAATCAAAATTGCTGAACTGCTGCTTATTGAGTTTTCTGACTGATAGAGAAATCTGGGGCAGTTACAGTTTTTTAGCATTATTGTTACTTAAAAAAAACACCAAACAACAAAAACACAAACCTATTCCTGAAATGTTATATTTGTGGTTTTCCATTATCACAGCAATTAGAACTATTCAAACAAAAGCTGCACTCTAGGGATCAGACCTATACAGATCAAGAAAGCAACAGACTGTGTTTGCTCTGCTATAAGATATGGACATCCTATGATACACATGGAGAAAACCTGAGCCCTCACCCAGTATTTGAAACCATTAGCATAAACACTCTGCCAGGCCAGTAACATCTGCATTGTCAAATCCCCCCCGTGAGACTAGATATTCAGCACTAGGAAGGTACTATTAGTCTGTATCAGTATAGTATCATACAGCAATAAAACAATCAGCAAAATTACGTGCCTGGGAATTATTCCCAAGTTAACATGGTATTCAAAAAATCCTGCACACAGCACCTTGCCGTTCAATACATGTTGTATAGTGGACTGACGTTTTAAGCACCAAGCTTTGACTCAATGTTCTGGCTGATCCAGAGACTTATGTGTGAATAGAGCAGGTCCTGCCCAGCTCATAATGCTCTTTAAGTAGCACAGTAACTACATAACAACAGGAGCTTCCAGGAAACACCTTCCCTAATTCTATGATCTAACCTTTATTGACTGGATTACAACTAATCTTGGAAAGATTTTTGCGTATTTCTTCATAAGAGGAGTTTCAAATCTATCCATTGACATTTTGTGGGTTAAATATACCTATTTGTACATAAATATAACCATAAATGTACTCCTTAAGTTATCTGTGATGACAAATAATTTAACTGAGAAATACTTTTTAGTCAAAAACTCAGAGTAATCGCTTTTGGGAGAGAGGACTGCAGTGGCAGTTTAAACATCTCTCATTTCCACAATATAGTTATCAAGTATCACAGAATCATGGAACCACAAAACATTAGGGATTGGAAGGGACCTCAAAAGATCATCTGGTCCAATCCCCTTGGCACAGAAGGATCACCTAGACCAGGTAGCACAGGAACACACCCAGGTAGGTTTTAAACATCTCCAGAGAAGGAGACCCCACAACCCACCTAGTTAGCCTCTTCCGGTGCTCTGTCACCCTCACTGTGAAGAAGTTCCTTCTGATATTTATATGGAACTTCCTATGTTCCAGCTTACACACATTGCCCCTTGTCCTATCACTATATGACATTGAGAAGAGCATGGTTCCATCCTCCTGACACACAACCCTCACGTATTTACAAACTTTAAGGAGGTCCCAGATACTCCAGATGTGGTCTCACCAGGGCAGAGTAAAGGGGGAGAAGAACTTCTCTTGATCTCTTACCAGCCCCATTCAGATCCACTCCAGGATGCCCTCTTGGCCACAAGGGCACATTGCTGGCACATGGTCATCCTGCTGTCCACCAGGACCCCCAGGTCCCTTTCTCCTACGTTGCTCTCCAACAGCTCATTCCCCAACCTATACTGGTACCTGGGGTTGTTCTTGCCCAGATGCAAGACTCTACACTTGCTCTTGTTATAGTTCATTAAATTTCTCCCCATCCAGCTCTCCAACCTGTCCAGGTCCCACTGAATGGCAGCACAGCCTGCCGGGGTGTCAGCGACACCACCCAGCTTTGTGTCATCAGCAGACTTGCTGAATGGGAGTAGCATCTTCAATTAAGAAGATTTCCTGTTATGTTGCTAGTAACGATGAAATGTGGCTACTCCTGGGTACGAGTCTGGTTTCTTGACTGAATTGTCCTTAATCCAGCAGGAAGGAAGACATTTTGCACAGCTTTGATAAGAAGGACATAATAAAAAGAACTTGGCTTGCTACTAGTGTTTGCAGAGGTGGAATTTTGAGAAATTCAGAGAAATCGATAGATTTTACAGAGATCTGGACTGTGATCCCAGGCAAAGAGGAAACCTCTCAGGGAAAAGGCCAGAGCTGAACTGGGTGAAGAACTGCCACGAAACAAAGAATAGTAGGGATAACCAGTAAAGCCTTAACTGGGTGAAGAACTACCACAGAAAGACTGTTAGGAATAACCACAAGTCTCCAACGAATGGAAAAGGGGATTAACCAGCCAAGAGAAATTTATGTTAAAGGTCAGGCGGGGCAGGGGTAATGCCAAAGACAGTGGCCAAAGTCAACCCGTGCTAGACCTTGCAAAGGAATTAAAACTAGCAAAACGTTTGTGAGTGATAAATGAGACATAAATGAGGAAAGAAGAAAGAAAAGTGGCTTCTGCATGCCCAGGGTGTGGCAGTGTCTAGAGAGACCAAACGTCATCTCTCAAACGAGATGGCCTTTTGGTCTCAGGCTTTGGAAAGAAGGAGGATGCTGAATCTCAGGCCACGCTGAAGATGGATGATTGACATCAGCGCATGGAAACGACCACATCTAAAGGCACAAGAAATCTCAAAGTGCTGGGTGCATGCAAACTGGAGGAACTGGACCAGCTCCATCCCAACGTCGGGGAAGAAAAGGCCACGAAAGTGCAAGTTCAGCAGCAAGTATCTGAAATTAATCTGTGGCGGTTCAGCAGCGGCGCTGGAAAACAGCAATTTAAGGCAAGAAGTACACCCTGGGCAGCGACAGCTCTGCTCCTCTACAGTGTGTCTGCCAAACAAAACCCTTGCCAGGGCATTCTGCAAGCTTTCCTGAACAGCTGACTTGCCAGGCAAAGGAGAGGCATGTGGTCAGGGGTCAGCAGACGCGAGCGCTTTGTGCTTATGGCGTGAGATGCCTGTTAAAATGGAGAAGACAATGCTTGGTGGGAAGAAACTGTGAGATGGTCAGCCAACAGACTAAGGGAGACGCTGGTGCTCCGTCTCAGCAAGGGTTTTCTGGTGACAGGGCAGATAACTCCTAGAGATACTCCAACTTCAGTCTTGGGACTCACTGGGTACTTCTGGCAACGCCAGTGGCATAAGAAATAATGCTGGTGCCGCACACGTCACCGTCTTCCCCTGGAAAAGGACATGCACACCACTGTGGAGGACCTGAATGACACTGTGAACTGGGACAGCAGAAACGGAATGAAATTAAATAGGCAAAAAGCCCAAATTCAGGGATAATGGCCATGTCCTTCCAGCAGACTGCCACGGGTTTGTTCTGAGGCAAAACTGACCAGTTGATTTAGTTACAGGGCTAATGGGCTGAAACAGAAACAGAACAAGGAGGCTTCGAAACCACTTATAAATTGCAGGCAAAAATGAAAACTAGCTTGATTTGGGGGAAAACAAGACACTTTAATCCACACAACATAAAAACCCCACCACAAAGACACAGAGAAATTAGTCACGTGCTCTTACACGGCTGAGCCGAGCCGCTACCTCCATCCCCTCACAGGGGAAAAAACCTCCAGCTCTTTTCCTTGCGGAAACGTGGAGTCCATCCACCCGTGCACACGTCCCACAGTGCCGGGGGTTCGTTTCAGGGCCAGTTCTCTGTTCCCTGTGCTTCCAAGCCAGCTCCATTTCCAGTGTGCTGATTCCTGCAGACCACAGATGAGGGAAGAACTCTCTCCGTTTCAGCAAGCAATGGAATTGAGGCGAAACCTTTCTTCTGCTGATCTTTGAAGTTCCAGTCTCCCACTGGCGAGATGCTGAGTTACCAGATCACCGGGCTGGGGCCCTGCAGCGGTGGTTTCATTTTCTTTGGCATTTCATTTCCCACTCAGTGCTCCGGGAGGGTCAGACACGGTGAAATCAAAGTTTGCAAGGGCTTGAGGTTGTGCCCTCTGCTACCACCTTGCACCACAGCAGCACCCAAGGTTTCTGCCGTGGTCGTCACATGGCCCAGCTGCGCAAGCTGCTGTGGTGACGCTGGGGGATGCCCCAGCTTGGTCTGGGCAGTGCTCAGCTTGGCCCAGGGAAGGCTTTTTAACAGGAGCTGCCTCCCTGATGCTGCTGCCCAGAGTGAAGCCCTTGGAGCAGCTGTCTGGAGCATCCCTGGTTGCAGCAACTGGGATTAAATTTGTGTATCTTTAGTCTCGTTTCTTGGAGGAACTTCAAGGGTTTGCTGCTCTTAGAGAAAGACACCATGGGAACTTGGTTTCTCCTGGTGTTTTAAATACCCTGGCTCCTTCTGGGACCATCCTGGCCAGGACATCCCCAGGCTCAGGAGGGGAACTAGCAGCGAATGACTGAACACCAAACCACAGCAGGGAACTGGCCTGATGGAAATCAGCCTCAAATGGATAGAAGCCACCAAAAAGCTGTTTAAAGGGAATTGCTTTTGAATTTTGTGTGGAATAGCCACATCTTGGGGACCAGGAGGGGACCATCCTCCTTGGGTGTACATTGCCACAGTGGGAAACAGGTCCCAGGGCAGGAGATGGCGCCTTGAAGATCTGAGACTCTTTGGAAGGAATGTGGGCAAAATGTGCATCACAAGTGACCTCAACCTCAGAGACCAAAGTCAACTGCACAAAGGCCAACACAAACATGATAAAAAGCTCATGAGATCAGAGCCCACCTCCCCAGTCACTGGGCACACTTGTTCAAAAAACAACTCCATCTGAATTAAAGTCCTAATTGACTAGTATTTGCCAGCTCGCTGGGGATGCAGAGCTCCCAGGAAGACACCTCTGTCACTACACACCTGGAGCCACACAGCACAGACCTGATGGCCTCTCTGAGACATGAAACAGCAATGAAAATTGAGAGTATGATGAGCTGACTCAAATGGGGTCGCCCAGGAACCAGAGCATCCAAAGCCATGAGTCACTTCTGCACCGCTCCCCCCATCTCAAGACACTTCCTGCCCAAAACTCCTGATTTATGCATTGTGCAGCCATGGTCGTGAGCTGGGAAGCAGGAACCTCATCCCTGGAGAACAGCAGCACATCACACAGCCTGAGCAGCATCGGTGACACGTGGCACTGCCTGGCTGCTCTGGGCACGCTAACACGTCGTTCCTTTATTCCAGGAAAAGGTTTCCCTGCTGGTGCCGTCGGCCCCTTCCCATCAGGTCCCTGCCAAGAAAAGCGGTTGTTGACACAGGAGGAGAGAATCAGATCTGCTGCGAACTTGGTCTCTTTGCCCCTGGCTGCTGCACCCTGAGGCCGGTGGAGGTGGGGTCCGGGCGATGCTGCAGCTCTAACCGACGGCAATAATGGTGGCAATGGCAGTAACCTCGGCCACTCGGACACCCCCACCGCAAACCATCTGTCACAGCTCGCTGGTTTCCAGCCGGGCGGCGTTGCTATGGGCAACAGGGCGATGGGATCTCCCGTCTGCTCTGGCAGAGCACCAGTGACAAGGGAGTTGCAAAGGCATGACGACACGGAACGTTTCCAAGGCACAAACGCACCCAGCCACCACCGGGCACCTCCCCAGGGCAAAGGGACCGACGTCTGCAGCCCCTCAGAGAGGCAACCGCCTGACTTCCCCAGGGAGGGAGGTGTTCAGAGCCAGAGTCCGGTATCCACGCTGTGTCTGGAAGGTGCCAAATCGGTCCTGGCTCCTGCTAGCCAACCTGCACACCCCGGGGCAGCCACCGAGGAAGCAGGCTCGTCCCTTAGGTGGATGTACTCGCTGTCACTGACACCAGCCCAAAGCACCTCCTGAGATCACCAGGGAACCGGAGTGGGGACCAGCCCTTCAGCTTGTCTTAGGCTGTGGATGGATGCAAACCTTTCACTTTGTTGTGTTATCCTCAGAGCCATAAAAATCACCCATGCAGAGCAGCCAGAGTGCTGTGGAGAAGTCCCGGGCTTGTGACCCTCCTTTTCACTCTCAGCAGCTGTCAGGTCCTGTTTGATCCCAGAAAGAAGAGGGAGTGACCCAGGTCTGTGGATTTGCTTGGGCGGGATGGAGGAGACTGACACCACAGCTCCACACAGGGGTCACGGTCACGAGAATTAACACACTCAAAGAGTGAAGAAAAGGAGAACGAGACCAGACGGAGTTTCACCTGGCTGAGCAGTGACCGAGCAGGTCAGTAACAGGGACCCCAGCAGCGTTATTTCTGCGTGTACTCTACACCCTCTCCGGTGCAGTGAGCTCCAGCCAGCTCTGCTCTGCTCTGCTCGGGATGAAACCACAGTCCAGTTCTGGGCACGGTCCAGGAGCTGTGCACAGAAGACACAGCCTGGCTCATCCCACCCCACATGCTCCCCCAGCACCACCTCAGCAGACTTCATGCTCTCAGGCACCCGTGTGCTTATGAGCCACCACCCCGACACCTGAGACTCCTCGTCCTTGCGCTACGGAAGCCCCAGACCAAGAGGCTGGGGCACACCCCGGCTTTACAGGAGAAACTCGGGTACAAATCTAAACACCACCAGCTGAGGGAACGACGGTGCCGCTCAGCCCCAGGAGCACACAAGGGTGTTTGCCTGAGCTACCAAAATGCTCCTATAAAATGTGCTCTGAGGGAGTAGGAGGTGCACCAGGACCAGTGCGAAGTGAATGGCCACTGAGGCTTCAGGGGGCTTTGGGACAAGCCAAGACCCCAGCCCACGCAGGAGGCACCAGGGGTGAGGAAGAGGACGATGCAGGAGGAGCAGTGTGGTTGAGTGGTGTCAGTCTGTCACCCTATCATCACATCCTGAGCAGGAGGAGCCTTCCTTCCTCGCTGCCTGCTGTGATGCTGTCAACGATCTTTGCTAAACACTTTTTGATGCCCTAAAGGCACAAAGTGATCTGGAAACACAGCACCAAAAGAAAGGCGTTGTGGATCTTCTCAAAGGCAGCGAGGACTGAATCCTTGGGGCTGGACCCAGATGTGGAGGACAGCCACCGGGTGTTACTGCTGGAGCAGAACTCTGGGGGCCGGGAGGGACTTTGATACGGGATGGGGCTGGAGCAGGGAGAGCCTCTGGCTGAGCCACTGGGTGAGCTGCCAGGGCTGCAGGAGCACTTTCAGCTCCCAAGCCAGCTCACTGAGTCTGAAAGCCTGCAAAGTGGATCTTCTCTCCAGTTTATCAGGCCGTGGCTCTGGAGCATGATCAGAGGGAACCAGTGAAGGAAACGGGTTGGGAAAAGAGCATTCCGCTGGGATGGGGAGGTGATGGGAAGGTTTAGGACTGCACATGGGCTAGTGCAATAGGCCAGTGGTTCGCTGCCCCTAAACCAGCCACCCCAGGGCTCAGAGGAGTGCGAGGACTAACCAGTCCTATATAAACCACAGCTTATGCACGATTCTTCTGGTTCCCCAAAGAAAGAGGGTTCTGCCCCTGGAAAAGATGCTGATTTAATAGAAGTGACCTTCAACACAACTTCTGTGCAAACAGAGGCTCCTCTAAACATTGTTAAAGGGTTATCCTAGTCACCAGACTAATCAGCTACTGGATTAATTAGTTACCAGCCATAACTAATTCTGAAGTGTGAGTTACGTGACCCAACGTCCCACACAACTGCCAGACAGCAGCTTCAGTGGAAGCACAAAGCTCCCTTCACGTCTGCCTCCTGGAGATGGGTTCTCTCTGATCCTGCTCAGTCCATCCGTCAGCTGAAATCCTTTGGCCGAAATCAAGGCATCGGAACTGACTGGAGCTCTGTTTTCCTTCAAACTTTTGAAGCAGCTGGAGGCACGCAGAAAGGGAGCAGGGGACCGCAGCCTTCCCTCCGTCACTGTGGAACCGTGTGCGCGGCCACATTAAAAGCAAAACACGAGCAGAAGACAGTGTTTAAACAAGAGACACAAGACTCCGATGCTGCCCTTCCCTGCTGATGTGAGGGGTCCCCTACCAGACAAACACTGCTCGCCAGAGAGGAGCCGCGGCGAGGAAACCTATAGTTTGTATTAAGGGAGCTTGTTTTCATTCCTTTCTCTCGAGCTCTCTGGCCTTGCCTTGACCCGCCGCGCTGTCCTATGGCTGGAACATCAAACACGGTTCCTGGGCTGGAACAACAAAGAGGCTGCTGCCAGAGATATCTCTGATGGCCGAGGGAAGTTGTTTTGTCTTCGCGGAGAGCTCCGCGTTGTGCTGGGGCAGCGCTGAAGGGCTGCAAAGATGCAGCCGCGCGAGCCCGAGGCTTGGCGTTGGGATCTGAATGCTTCAGAGCGGGACAAAAAGCCTTGGGGTGCTTTCACGAGCACTGGGTTCCTTCCCGGTGCCTGGCATTGAGGAGAGGGAGCAATCCCGTGCTCTCAGGCAGCCTTTTGCCTTCCCAGCTGCCCCTCGGTGAGTCCTGCTTATGGTGGGAGCCTTGTAGGGACAGATTTCATCACGTGTGGCTTGGAAGGGACGCCGAGGATCATCTAGTTCCAACCCCACTGCCATAGGCAGGGACACTTCTCACTAGATCAGGTGCTCAAGCCCTGGCCTTGTACACATCCCATGATGGAGCATCCACAGCCTGTTCCAGGTTCTCATCACCCTCACCGTGACCCCCTTCATCCTTACATCTCACCTGAATCCATCTTCTTTCAGCTTAAAGCCGTTACCCCTCATCCTGTCACTGCAAGTCCCTGTGCAAAGTGTCGTCGCAGCTTTCTTGCAGGTGCCCTTCAGATACCGCCAGGCCACTACAGAGCCTCCCCGTAGACTCCTCCACCCCGACAGCTCTAAGTCCGCTAGGTTTTGACTAATGCAAACCCAGTGGGTAGCCCTGGGTCAAAATGTTTTGAGATAAGACGAGGTGTTGGCAGAGCGACGCGCGCGAGGACTTGGGGGGGTTCAAACGAGTTTGAAACTTGTTAAAATGCCACAAGCAAGCAGCCAGAAGAAAATTCTTGAGAGGCTTCAAGGCAGCTTCTTGCAAAGTCATCTTCCCAGTGGGTGGTGGGCCAGGGCTTGCACGGCTGGTTGCACTGCGCTGCATCACCCCACCACACCGCCCCGTGCTGAAGGCCTTCAGGACAGAGACCCCAGGGCTGCTGAAGGGCAGGGTTTGACTGCAGCGGTGTTGGCCGAGTCAGATCAAACATTCACACCTTGTGGCAACTGGAGTACGGGCGTAGAATGCGCTGAACACGGAGGTGCTGTGGGTTGAGGTGGCTCTGCAAGGCCCGTGTGAGTTGCTTTCGTGGTCTTTCCCTTGCTTTTGAGGGCAACCAAGAAGTTCTGGAATTAGCTCCAACACCTATTGGTGACACACTGGAGACCAGAGGAGCGAATTTCAGCTTCTGTGGTCATTTACTCTTCTGGAAAAGCTAGACCTTGGAACTGGATTTTACTACTGCAGTGTCTTCTCCAGGGAGGTGTAAAGCCAGTGGTGCTGCGCTACCAAAGCCAGTGGTAGGACACTGGAATGGTAGAACCATTCCAGTGGATCCCAGAGACTCTCTTGGGACCAGGACCACACTGTGTAAGACCGTCGTCCCTCCGAGGCTTGTGGTCATCTGGTAAAGCAGCTGCCTTCTCTCACCTGATCCTCACTCATGTATGGCAGCAACGCACTCATTGTCCTGGAGAGCTACACAGGTAATGGTCAGATACATGTTCTGGGCTCCAGTTATGAGCTTCCTCAGGATGGAAACTTGTAAAATTGAACATCACATCACCTGGGTGAGTGAGAGGGTCTCACGAGGGGTTAAGTGATTACATTGCAGCATAATCCTGGTAAACAAGGAAGTCACCTCCACCCCAGCCAAGCTGAAGACAACCTTGAAAGACATTCAAGGGCAGAAACTCCATCGAGGAACATGCAGCTCAGGATGGTGCTGTGGTTGCCTGTAGGCAATTAAATCGCAATGCAAGAAGGCAGCCCCGCTGCAGGTCACGTCTGAGATGCACTGCTCCACCACACTGCCATCCTGCTTGGCAGCAGCTCCATGGCTAAGGAAAAGGAAAGCAGAGAATAAAAAGCCGGGAGGAGGAAACAACCCCTGGTCTCACTCCTCTG
This sequence comes from Phoeniculus purpureus, assembly GCA_028565055.1. Classification (NCBI taxonomy): domain Eukaryota; kingdom Metazoa; phylum Chordata; class Aves; order Bucerotiformes; family Phoeniculidae; genus Phoeniculus; species Phoeniculus purpureus. Next base: position 19,266 of record JAOXOE010026469.1, read on the forward strand.
CTGGTGGAAGCTGGCATAGCTGAAGACCCTGTGCTAGTCCTACTGCGTCCTTCACACCTCACCCTGCTGTCCTCACAGGTCCTCTGCTTCTGCTCCACTGGGCAAAGAAAACTTGCAGGGTGTTCTCAACTCGTTGACAAATCCCTTTCCTGAGGAAGAGCAGCTGCTGGGTTAGTCCCACAATGATGCCATTCAGCATCAACTCACCCCACTAGAGCCCAGCTTGCCACCTCTCATTTGCAGCTGGTGGCCTCTGAACAGTTATGGACTGTCCCTGCAGCTGGTGGGGGCAGCTCATCCTGCCAGATTCCCTGCACTCAGCAGGAAGAGGCATCTGACCCGTAGGATGTTCAAGATATTCCAGGAAAGTCTGTGGTTTACTGTTATTTCCACTTAGAAAACACATTTCACTAAAAAAAGGACTCCAAGTATTTAGAAGCGTCTTGGTCTTTCTCTCCCATTTGCAGCAGCAAGTACCAAGATCAACTCCAGCGCAGCCAGCGCTGTAATGCTGGGATCAAGGCAGAGCCGAGCCAGCCACGTGATTGAAGTCCCAAAGTGCTCATTTTTGAGCGTTCTGGGGCAGAAATTAGATCTCCAAAAGCTCTGTCAGACACCTCTTACCTGACTGCAATCTCAGATGCTCCTCGGCATTTCCCTGCAGGCAAGAGTGCTCTGGAAAAACCTGCTGGCAGGCGCCCGAACTGGCGGTCAGAAGAGCAACAGTCTGTTCTGGGACTGAAACTCATCTTTGATGGTTTCAGCTGAAACAAGTCTTGCTGAGCTGTCCAGAGCAGTCAAGTGAGTCCAGCTGGTCCTAGTGAGTGAGTTATCACCTCTTCAGCTGAGGCATACTGCAGAGTAGGAAGAGGTCCTCCTTGTCTACATTACTCTGCTCATCTTTCCTTGCTCCCTGTCACACTCCTGATGTCTTCCCTTCAATTACTTCCACTGGGTATTTTTTTACTCTTAACTTGCTGCAGCTGCTTGTTCCTCCCTGTGCATTTTCAGCTGAGCGCAGTCCAGACACCCTCCAGGTCTTCTGAGAAGTCGCTTCTCTCGTTCTTTCGTACCAAGGCACCTTATGGCATCACTCAGTACTCTTGAATGAACACATCCACCCCAGTTCTCAGACTTTATGTTCTTGGCAAGGAGTAGCCATTGGGGAAAACGGATGAAATCAAACAACAAACCCAGTCCAAACCAACAACTGTGGAAGAGGAGCCAGCCAGCCAAGCTGCAGCAGTATGGACAGGAAGGCTGTACCCACCAGTGCTCCCATCGCAATCAGCTGTTGCCAGTAGCCTTCTGTGAAGAGGAGGAGGACTCTGAGCTGACTGACCCAAATGTCACCTTTGGCAACACGTACGTGTAATAAAATCATCGTGTCTAGACTCCCCTCGCACTAGGAGCCCTATTTGCTGCGTCTCACTTCAGTGCCCCCCAAAACTGCCACAGGTCACTGCTGTCCAGGTCCTGTGGCGGGACCCACGGGTGCACAAACCAAGAACTTACCCAAGGGACAGTGCTGAGCACTTCTCCCTCTGTTCCCTCTTTCAGGCAAGATTAACTCAGGCCCCTCACATCTCTGCTGCAGCCGTCAAGGCCATCAGATGCTCTAAGCTGGGTCTTTGCCACAGTCCCCGTGGTTCAGCACTGAGGGGGTAAAGGGGTTCAGCACTCCTCCTTCAGCAGGAGTGGAGCAGGAGGAGATGGGATGCCAGGACCCTACTTTCTGCTCACATTCAGGGTTAGGGTGGACTGGGAGGGTTTACTTGCCTGAGCCACTCCTGCAAAGTCACACGAAGTGCAGCAGAGCCAAACCCAGGCTGTGCCCTGCTCACGTCTCAGCGTAGGGCTGGATTCACTGCCTCACGCCTGCCTTGGCTGCGTCTCTGACTCCACAAACGTAAAAGCTCTGAATCGTAAGTCCATCAGAAATGAAAATCAGGCCACCATCCTGCATGAGTGGCTGAGAAGACTCTGGACCCCTGATAACCACCCGCTGCTCTCACACCCACACACCACCACCTTGGAACAACTGTCAGAAAGGGGCGTTGCGTGAAGGACTGGCTTTTGCCCTTGTAAAAACCCCTTTGGGTCTGGAGTTTTCTGAAATGATCTCTCCTCTCACTGTCTGCATGGAAAGAGATAACATCCACTTTAAAAAGCAACCGTGCATTACAAGAGGAGGTGGGCATAAACCAACTGTAGAGGGCAACATCTGCGAGGAACTTAGAGTCATAGAATCATAGAATCGTTAGGGGTTGGAAGGGACCTCGAAAGATCATCTAGTCCAATCCCCCCACCATGGGCAGGGACACCCCACCCTACATCAGGCTGGC
>JAOXOE010026470.1:0-21606 GCA_028565055.1 Phoeniculus purpureus
GGTGCCCCTGAGCAGAGCCTGGCTCCATCCTCCTGACACCCACCCTTCCCATAGTGATCAACATCCATGGGGTCACCGCTCAGGCTCCATTTCTCCAAGGGATGTCCCATCCCTGGAACCATCCCAGCTCAGGCTGGTCCTTGAGGCTCTCAGCCTCCTGCTCCCTGCAGAAGGTTGGACTGGAGGAGCTCCGAAGGTCCCTTCCACCCCAAACCACCCCGTGATTCATCAGCCACCTCCTGCCCAGCGCCTCAGCCGCCCGGCGGTTGGTTTCCTCCGCTTGAGGAGCCATTTGCATTTAGTTCTTCAAGCCCTCGCTCTCCACTTCGCTCCCTCCCTCTCTTCAGAGCCTTTTTCTTTCTCCCCCGTGGACTTTTGTTCTGTGTCCTCTCCGCATTTCCTCCCTCCCTCCTTCTCTCCTTCCCCACCTCCCTCGTTCCCCCATTCAATCCACTCCACTGAACCTTTCCCTGGCAATTAGGGCTCTGGCACCCACCGAGAGCCACCGGCCACCGAGCAGAGAGGGGTTTGGAGCTGGAGTGGCTCTGCCCTCCTTTACCCATCCGGAGTTTTCTCCAGCCGCTAGTAAAACCTCTCTGCACTCAGCTCCTCCCCTGCAGCAGCCCCGGGGTGGGAACAAGAGGCTTTTGCTCCCGCGCAGGAGCTCAGCAGGGCAGAGCCGCCCTGTGCCACCCTCCAGCCGCCCGGATGAGCCGGGGCTAAGGGGACAACCTGCGGCTGCGAGAGAGAACGCCCCATCACGCTTCGTCCCCGTGCAAACGTGCTGCTGGGCAACAGCGTCTGGGCCGGCGTGAGCCCACGGCGGTGTCTGAGCATGTCCACGCGTGTGTGTCCTTGAGCTGAGGCTGGGGAGGGGAGGATTAAATGCCAAGTGCTAATGCCTGATGTATTGAACCTGCCGGGCTGCTGACAGATGCCTGGGCTCACTGGTGTCTCTGCTCTGCAGCTACTCTCGTTCAGCATCTCATCACTGAGAGCTGCTGCTGCTGCTCTGAGTTTGTGTCCTGAGGCTGAGGCTGCAGAGACACTCTGTGTGTGGAGGGGGTGGCCACTGTTCCTGGGGTGTTTCTGGGGTCTGGGTGCGTGTGGCTTCCTCCCACAGGGATGTGAACGAGAGTGGTCCGAGTTCAGCCTCTAGTTCTCATTAGAGGCTTCATTAGCCACCTATTTCCCCATCCAAGGGGCTGGTGTAATGAGAGGAGATGGCCAGAGCTGACTCTCCTGCAGACACTGACATCGAGCTTCAGCAGCAGAGGCTGGGGCTGACCTCCATCACCCATCTCTGATACCTGGGGGTGTGTCAGAGACCTCCATCACCCATCTCTGATACCTGGAGGTGTGTCAGAGACCTCCATCACCCATCTCTAATACCCTGGGGGTATGTCAGAGACCTCCATCACCCATCTCTGATATCCTAGGGGGGCATCAAAGACCTCCATCACCATCTGTGATGCCCTAGGGGTGTGTCAGAGACCTCCGTCACCCATCTCTGATGCCCTGGGACCACCTTTGTCCTCCCTGCTGCTCCCTCTGGGGTCTGCCCATGAGTGTCAAGCCCTCACCCCTAAGTAAGAGCAGCTGTTCCACCCCCAGGTAACTGCAGTGGGGGATCTGCCCGCTGTGGAGGGGCATCCTCTGTTTTTTATGGATTCTCTTGGGTTTGGTTCCTCCACTCTGTCTCCTTCTGGAACCCAGGTGCTGAGGTCTGGTGCTTTGTCCTTCCCCCTGCCAGCTGCACCAGCAGAGCAGGAAGAACAGATGAGGAACAGGCAAGACGTGGGGCTGCAGCCACTCCAGCCCCTCTCGGCCAACCTTTCTCCACCACAATCCCTGCGTTCCCCTGTTCTAGGAGCTGGGAGAGGCTGTCACCTGCAGGGCAGGAGCTGGGCCACCTCTCTGCTCCCCTCAGCTGCCTCTGAGCTCTGTTCTGCAAAGAGCAGAGAGGAGCATCCTCACCCCTCCCAGAGGTCCCTTCATCTGGCTGCTCCCTGGAGGTCAGCTGGCGGGGGGAGTCGGGCAGAGCATCTCGAAGGGGATGGGAAAGGGAAGTCAAAACTTAGGAGGACTTGAAGACAACAGGTTCATTACAAAGTCATTAGTCTCTGTCAGGAGAGGCTCTAACTAACCAAGGCCAGGGACCACAGCAGCGCCGCGGTGCCAGCCTAGTGTGGTGGCACCTGAAAGCCGCTAATTAAGGGTCACTTAAAGCCCCCCCCAACCTGGCAGCAGATTTCCAACCCTCTGCCAGTTTTCTCTCCACAGCTCCCCACTTTCACCTCGTTCATCATCGCCTTCCTCTCCGGGGAAACCTCTCCTCCTGTCGGAAGGTTGGTCCCGTCTTGCAGACGCTGAGCCGGGATCCCACAGTCCTCCTGCATCGCTGGAGCTGTGGGAGCCTCGACACTGCTCTGGGGGGGAGCCTTCTAGACCCACTAGCTCTTGGACAAGGTGTAGAGGAAGGCTCCCCAGCTCATTGCAGGAGCGCCGGGCTAAGTGGCCTTTAAAAGGCTGGTCCAGCTCCAGCAGGACCTTCTCTTGGCTGCATTGCCCCAACACCAGCCAGCCTGCAGCCTGCAGGTGCTCCCTGGCCCTCTCCAGGCTCCTGCTGGTAGGGGATGGGGTCACCGCTTGTGGGAGCAGCTCTGTCAGCTCCATGTCTTCCTCTGCATTGCTCTTCTACAGCATCAGAGCTGCAGCAGCAGAACCAAAGGCCGAGGTGCCCTTGTGCCAGCCACCCCCAGGCCAGCGCCGCGTGCAGCCGGGCTCTGAGAGCAGCTGCTTTCGCTCCAACAGAGATCCCGGCGGGCTGGCAGCCCCAGGCAGGGCAAGTCCAGCCCAGCTGATGGCTTGAAATAGCCGAGCTGGGTCACCATCTGGAGCAGCCCGGCTCAGCTGGGAGCACCCAGCACAGCAAACGCTGCTCGAAGCGACTCAACAAGGGCAACCAAACCCCCCAGAGAGGCAGTCAAAGCAAGAGAGTTCATGTCCAAGGGCGGAGGAAGGGGGTTGGCATCTCAGTGTCCTCCCTTCCCCCCGAACCAGCTGCGTGCAAAGCCCAGCTCCCCTCTCCCCTCTGGGCCCTGTAGAGCTCTGGGGCTGGGGAGGACGTAGCCCGCGCTCTTCCTCACCTTCTCATCGTCTAGTGAGGCCAGTGATAGTCTGACTGTGTGATTCAGGGTCCCTGGGAGCAGAGCTCTGACCCCGGCAGATAGAGGGACTCTGTGAGCAGAGCTCCAACCCCAGGAGATAAAGGGTGCTGGGAGGCACCAAGGTGAGACCTTCAGCTCATCCACCTCAGAGGCACCCAGGGAGCCTCGAGACCCTCAGACAGACCCTCTGCGTGAGCAAAGGGCAACTGGGCTCCAGATACTGAGCGTGGGAGACTGTGAGGGAGCTCAGTCTGCCCCCAGTAGACCCAGTGCACACAGCACTGAGCACCCAGGGCTGGATCATAGAATCACTGAGCTTAGAAGAGCTCACCCAGTCCAACCAGCACCCTCTGCCTGAGCAAAGAGCAACTGGGTTTTGGACGTAGTTCAGAGCATCTGCAAGGGCACCTGCAGCTGGACACAGCCCAGAGCCTCTGTGAGGGCACCTGCAGCTGGACACAGCCCAGAGCCTCTGTGAGGGAACCTGCAGCTGGACACTGCTCAGAGCCTCTGTGAGGGAACCTGCAGCTGGACACTGCTCAGAGCCTCTGCAAGGGAACCTGCAGCTGGACACTGCTCAGAGCCTCTGTGAGGGAACCTGCAGCTGGACACAGCCCAGAGCCTCTGTGAGGGAACCTGCATCTGGACACAGCCCAGAGCCTCTGTGAGGGAACCTGCATCTGGACACAGCCCAGAGCCTCTGTGAGGGAACCTGCAGCTGGACACAGCCCAGAGCCTCTGCACTGCTCCAGGAGAGTGGGGGAGGAGGTGTGAGTGGCCATAAATCAGGGGGTCACTCCATCACCCCTCTCTCGGCTGGGAAGTTGCTCTGGATGGATTCTTCTAGCAGCCAGCCAGCAGCAATTGGGAGCCCACAGGGAGATCAAGAGCCAGATCCAAGCCTACCCCGCCACCAAGATCAGCTCAAGAAGGACAGACAGACCTGTGTCCCTGCACTGGATGCAACCGCCCGGCCCCATGGAGCCGTATCAGTGGGGATCTATGGGAGGTTTGGGACTACGGGGGGGGGTCTGGGGAGGCAAAAGGGAAAGGGACCCCCCAGACTCAACTTTTCCTCTTGGAGTTGGTCCCCGTGATCTCTTCTTTACCGGGTGAAGGTCTCCGGGCTGGAGCTGAGCGGGTGCCGTGCGGATCCCACGTCTCGTCTCCCCTGCAGTGCAGTCCCACCCCACGGAGGGTGGGCTGATCGCCCTGAGCCCCCAAGCCAGACTTCCCCTCCCTCAGCCGAAACAAACCCCAGGATAAATAATCGGAGAATTTGTAGATGCTCCATCGCCATGGCAACTCCGCAGCCCTCCTCCTCCTCCTCCTCCTCCTCTTCCCCCTGAGCTGCCTGCCAGCATCAGGAGCTGGCTGGAGCTCTGGTAAGGAGCAGCTCCCCCAGCTCCCACCTGCTCCAGAGGGCTGCAATCCCACCCAGCACCCTGCTCCATGTCCAGCTCACCCAACATCGCCCAGCGCTGGGCACTGCCGGCAGCACTAGAGCAGCACTGGGGTGGCTCTGACGCAGCTTCGACAGTCACTCTGCCCCTCTGCTGCCAGAGCTGGGAGCAAACTGGAAGCAAATGGGTTGTCCTGCCTGCCCCGCTGGAGAGCAACACCCTGCGGTCCATGGAATCATAGAACCATTAGGGGTTGGAAGGGACCTTCAACGATCACCCAGACCAATCCCCCTGCCACAGCAGGATCCCCTAGACCAGGTCACACAGGAACAGCAGCACAGATGTGTCCTGGTGCATCACAACCATCCCCAGACCCCAGTGCTTCCCTCTCAGCCCAACCCAGTCTGTGACCCCATAGAAGTGGCAGAACCCTGCAGCAGCAGAGCCCAGCAGCATCTCCTGCCAGACAAAACCAGTGATCCAGGAGGGTTTTGCAGCAGAGGTGGTGATTTGGGGCAGGGGATGGTGAAGACCCCAGAGCTGAGACCTTGTAGCAGCTTCCAGTGCCTGAAGGGGTCTGGAAGAAGCTGGGGAAGGACTTTCTGCAAGAGTTTGTAGGGATTCGACAAGGGAGCTGGGTTCAGGCTCCAAGAGGGGAGATGGAGCTGAGATCTGGGGCAGGAATCCCTCCCTGGGAGGGGGCTGAGGCCCTGGAACAGGCTGCAGCTGCTCCATCATCCCTGGCAGTGTCCAAGGGCAGGTTGGATGGGGCTGGGGGCACCCTGCTCTGGGGAGAGGTGTCGCTGCCCCTGGCAGCAGGGTGGCACCAGGGGAGCTCTGAGCTCCTCCCCAGCACAACCCAGTCTGTGGGGTCACCCCTTCTCTGTGCTGGAGCACAGGGTGGCCTCTGGCTCTGGTGCCAGCTGCCTCCTCCCTTGGCCCTACTGGGAGGCCCCGTGGAGGCTCAGCCCTCGCCCGCTGTGGCCGCGGTGAGGATGAGGATGAGAGGCCAGGGATGAGAGGCTGAGGATGAGAGGCCAGGGATGAGAGGCCGAGGATGAGAGGCCAGGGATGAGAGGCCGAGGATGAGAGGGCTGCTCCTGGATGACTGATTTGCGGTGATTAAGAAGGGCTCTTTGCTCTTCATGGAGGAGCCGTGGATGGCTGCCAGCGAGCACAACCTCTGCGGCTGCTGCAGGAGTCGTTCTGGGGAGGAGTGAGCGGCACAATAGCAGTTGCAGGCAAAGAACTTAATTAGCAGATTCAGCAGAGATTCCAATTAAACGGGAAAAAGAGAACGGAGCAGGATGGAAAGAAAGTCCCGCAGTCACCTCCCGGCTCTGGAGGGGACCAGGCGGTGGGGAGGGGGAGACAACGGCCCCCTGTGGGGCTCCTGGCAAAGCCCTGGTGAGAGGAGCTGGGAGGGAGAAGCTGAGGGGATGAGGGTGCCCCATGTCCCTCCCTCCCAGGCCACCAGCTCTGTGGTTCCTCTCGCTGATCCACTCACAGTGTGGGGGGCTTCTCTCCTCAGCCTGGAGAGATGGACATCACCAGGTCAGGCTGATGTCCCCAGGAGAGGTTCCTGCGTGGGATGGGAACCTCTCAGTGGGGAAGGGGCAGGTAGCCCCCTCTCCTATCCCACAGGTAGCCCCTCTCCTATCCCGCAGGTAGCCCCCTCTCCTATCCCACAGGTAGCCCCCTCTCCTATCCCGCAGGTAACCCCCTCTCCTATCCCGCAGGTAGCCCCCTCTCCTATCCTGCAGGTAGCCCCCTCTCCTATCCCGCAGGTAGCCCCCTCTCCTATCCCGCAGGTAGCCCCTCTCCTATCCCACAGGTAGCCCCTCTCCTATCCCGCAGGTAGCCCCTCTCCTATCCCACAGGTAACCCCCTCTCCTATCCCGCAGGTAGCCCCCTCTTTTATCCCACAGGTAGACCCTCTCCTATCCTGCAGGTAGCCCCTGTTCTATCCCCACTTGACATCAGCCCTGCTGGGGGGGCTGGACGAGCTGCCCTTCAAAGGTCCCTTCCAACCCAGTGCCCTCAGTGATTCCGGACCCAGACTCAAGCGCACGGTTGAGTCATCAGCCCAGAGGCCAGGCAGGAAGCCCAGTGGCCCAGCACATCCCCCCTCCCAGGTTATACAGCTGAGCAGGAGGAGGAGGCAGCCAAGAGATAACTGGTCCCCAGGGATGGAAAGACCCAGACACTAAAGGTCTTAATGGTCCTGGCTGCAACAAGTTCAGCTGCAACCGGCTGACGCTGCAGCCTTTTAATTACATCTTTGTGGGGCACTAAAGGAAACAGATTTGACTCTTAAAGCAGCAGCGGAGGCGGGAGGCAGCCTCGCCAGCTCCTTCATCCCGCTCCATCCCTCCATCAGCCGGCGCTGGACTCCTTAGGAAGTTTATTTCCCCCTGGACCAATCTCCCGCTGGTAAATTGGGGAGCTGGGGACAGGCAGAGGGAGAGAGAGGGGACAACTCTGCCGTGCAAAGCCCATTCCCTTGCAAAAAGGGCCCCGTTACTCAGCAGCGGGTTCATATAACAGGGGACTCCATCAGGCTCACCTCGCCCCTCTCACTCCCTTCCCAGAGCAGCTGTAAAGGCGACGGGGAGCGGGGGAGAAGATGAGCCGAGCAGCTCCTCCCGCGTTCCTGGGGCTGGCAGAGGGACTCGGTCCCTTTTGGGCTCTAACTGTGGTTATTCCAGCGCTTTATGGTATCACCCCTGATTTACTGTCGGCTTTTATGGCAGCTGTAAAGCAGCCCCAAAGCAGAGGAATAAAGTGAGCAGAAGCTCATTTCCCAGCCGGTGCCGGTGCCGGATGCGTCCTGGCGGTGCCTCCATCGCTGCCGCTCAGCCCGCAGGGGATGGGCAGCAGCCCGGGGAGGGATTTAGGAGCAGTTTAGTCGCTGCAAGTGGCATCAGTGTTGGGTTCAGTGCCCAGGGCTGTGGGGTGAGGGACAGGGGACCTTGACCCTGGAGGGGTTGTGAAGCCGTGGAGCTGTGGGGTGAGGGACAGGGGTTAGTGGGGACCTGGCAGCCCTGGGGCAGCGGTTGGACTCGAGGAGCTCGGAGGGCTTTTCCAACCAAAGAGGTTCTGTGGGGATGTTGCTTTGGTGTGAGTGGGGTTGGTCAGGGCTCCAGGCTGAGAAGCTGGGGTTTGGGATTGATCTCTTGGAGGAGGTGTGAGCCTGGGAAAGGGGGAGACATTCTCTAATCTGCTCAAAATGAGCTCCTGTGGGTAGGGAGAAGGGCAGCCCCACAGTCTGGGACAGTCCCCTCTGACTCTAGGGGATCCTGCTGTGGCAGGGGGGTTGGACTGGATGGTCTTTGGAGGTCCCCTCCAGCCTCTGATGCTCTGGGATTCTGCCTCACGACAGAGCCCTCAGCCCAGCGCCCTTCCCCGCCTCAGCCTGCTGCTGTGACCTTGGCTCGGCCGCCCAGCCCAGCGCTCCCAACACAATTAGAGACCGAAATCAATGGGGGCTCCGAGGTGAAGGCTTAAATGTCTGTATTGATCGGGCTCTGCCTCGTTCCCCAGCCCTCGTGGTGGGGCTGAGCAGAGACACACACACCCCCCCATATCAGATGCTTCCATGGCTTTGGGGTCCTCCCCTCATCCCTCTGCAGCTTTGCTCCCCCTGCTCAGGGGGGTGTCTCTGGGCTGATCTTAAGGGATAGTTGTCCCCCAAACAAGTCCTAGAAGCCACTAGAAACCTGCATTGAAATGAGACTGTGAACCCCCCACACACACCAGCAGCACCTTAACAGCCTGCAGAGGATCGACTGGTGCCGGTCCATGACATCTCCAGAGGATCCAAAGCCTCCCAAACCCGCAATAGCTGCTACTCCTCCGGAGCAGCACTTACTCAATCACTCATCCCGGGTGCAAACCCAGTCACAGCCCACGCGGGGTCCCCCCCACGCTCTGCAAAACCCCCCCTCCCACAGGCTCTCGGCGGCATCCCCCGGGCTTGGTGCTGCTCCCCGGAGGAGTCACGGATGTGGATCCAGATCGGGGCTGGAGGAAGCAGAGGGCAAGTAAGGTTGGTGTTTGCTGCTCCAGCAGCGAGTAGGAGGAGAACAAGTGGTAGATCCTGGAGAAACTCTTTTCTGAGGTGGAGCGGAGGAGCTCAGGCTGCTCCAGCCCCGTCGGGCTGTGCCCGTTGATCCCCATCTCCAGCCCTGGGTGCTGAGAGTAAGGAGTGGCCAGGGGCGGCAGGGATGCCCCAAGTCAGGAGCAGCTGGGTCCCACCTGAGCTCCAGCGACAGACCTGCAGTGTCTCCCAGTCTGCAGCCCGGATGGGCTGTGGTTTATCCCGCACCGGGGAGATGCCTGAGGGGCAATGGGGGTCTCCTCTTTGGCTCCAGAGAAAGAGCTGCCAGTGACTTCTCCGATCTCCTCCAGGCTTTACGACCCCGTTGTGCTGCCTGAGGGAGCTGCTGGCCTTAAACCATCCGACCTGATGCCAAACCCAGCCCCACATGTAAATGATGGTGCCTTGGTGGCTTCTAGCCCAGCAGATCCCACCCTGCTGCGAGGTACCGGAGTGAGGCTTGGCTGCCTCACACATCCCAGCCGTGGTGCTGGGGACTGGGGCATCACCCCCTGCCCTCCAAGCAACTGTAGGACCTGCCTGGTGACGCTGCTGCTGCCTTTGGCCCCCAGTGGTGCAGCAGATGGGCAACCTTGCAGAGGCTCCAGGATCCCGGTTCATCCCAGTTCATCCTGGTCTGAGGAGCTAAGGCTTAGGCTGAGCCCAGCCTGCCCAAGCTCAGCCTTCCAAGCCTCCTGCCTTAGTGCTGCTCCCCCAGGAGCTAATGTCAAGTCTACAGGGATCAAAAGGGGGATGTGAAGCTCCCTACCCCTGTGCTTCTCCCTCCTGTACCTGTCTCTGGAGCAGGGGGCTGCCTGTCCCTATCTCCTTCCCTCGCTTGCAGCAGAGGCAGCTCTGGATGACTGGAAATGTGCTCAGAGAGAAGCTTCTCCTCCTGCACCTAATGGATGTGGGGGAAGGCTGCCAGGGAGTCCCCTCTGCCAGGCAGCAAACCTCATGGGGACTGAGGTGACACCCGTGTCCCCATCCTGCACCGGGACCTGCCTGAGGCCACCAGAGGAGTCTGTGGCAGGAGAGGAGAAACTCCGTCGGTCTGAGGACCAAACAAGCACCTCTGCACCCAGCACAGCTGGGATTGGGAAGCGACTGAGTGAACCCGGGCTCATGGAGCTCTACCGGCTTCCACCCAGGCTTGGATGAAAGCCCCGTGGGTTCAGCTGGGTTCAGCTGTTTCTATGGAGTTTGCTTGTCAGCCCAGCCCTGAGCCAGGTCTCTGCAGCGCTGCCCGCTCCAATCAATGGTCCTCTGGCAGCTGCTGCCACCCCTTCTCCTCCGGGCCCATGTTCAGGGGCACTGGGTGCCCCGAAAACAGTCCCCAGGAGCTGCAGGGTGCTGCAGAGGGACCCAGCCGAGTGCAGAGCAGCCACCCAGCCAAGCCAGGCAAAGCTCTCCCCATTCCTCCGGGAGCTGAACCCAGCATCACAAGGCTCAAACATGAGATGGAGCCCCAGGCCAGACGGGTCAAAAGGCGCCTTCGAGAACCCAGTGATTACCTGGGCTCTGTGCTGACACCTCCTGCTCCAGGGGCAGTGCCAGCAGCTCTGCCCTCTCGCTCACAGAAGGGTACTGGCCGTGGGCACCAAAGGGTTTGCATTGGTCTGGGTGTCCAGCTGCCCACTCAGCCCCTCCATTGGGAGCTCAGGGTGCCAGATGCTGCCAGCTCCATAGCACTGGGGAGGTTCCAAAGCAGAAGGACCCGTTCCTGCCCAGTGCCCCTGGTCCTGGCCACAGCAGGCCAGGCAGACATGGGCTGTGGCACAAAGACCAGCGCCCAGGGCTTCTCCAGCTGCCTGGATGCTCCACATCCCCACGAGAGCAGCGGTTTCACGGGATGCTGATGATGGCAAAAAGAGGAGGCACCACCCTGCCTGCCCCAGCAGCCCCACATTTCACCCCTTCCTGCTTGAAAAAGCCACGAGGAGACCTTCCAGCCAGCCGAGACCCCTCATTGGCTCTGGGCTCCTGCTGCAAAGCGCTGGCAAGAGGCTAACCCCGAGCATGTGTTCCCATTAAGGAGCTGCACAGCCGCGCCGCTGAGCGGGGGCCAGCGTGCCAGAGCATCGCCCAGTTGGGCACACGGGCAGGGGTTTGATGCGATTGATGTCCTGCCAATTAAATCAGGTCGCTCCAGTCTCTCCTCTTCTGCCTCCCTGGCTCTGTGGTGTCTGTGCACGGCTGCTCTCCAGCCCCGGCCCCAGGCAAACGCTCTGGGATGCAGCCAGGCCCTGGGCTCACAGCTCCTGAGCATGCAATGGCCGTTCAGTGGCCACTGTCGCTCCCGGGGCCATGTGGCCTCCGCAGGGCTCTGGCAGCTGCTGGAAAGGGGCTGGGAAAAGCCTTTCTGGAGAGCAACTGCAAACAAAAGCTGGGGTTGCTCTGCTGCAGCCCCCTCCCCAAATCCTGCCTTTGTCTGGGCCTGGCTCTGAGATGCTTCTCCCGGCTCTGTGCTGAGTAGGGGGGTGGAAGGGGTCTCCATCCCTTAGCTCTAGAGATGGGTGACAGGCAGCTGGGAGCCCAGATCTCTCCATCTGAGACCCAGCAGAGCAGAAGGCAGCTTTCCCCTGGTGTCTTTCAGGGTGAAGAATCCCTGAGCATCCCCTTCCAGGGCACATCAGCCAATTCATCCCACCTGGGGACCCAGCTCCCCCACCCAAAGTCCCCACGGGGCGTCTGCAGCATCACCCAGGGCAGTGGGATGGGGCCGGGGCCCCACTGGGGAGGGACCAGATGCAGCCACATCCTTCCAAAGGTAACCCCCCCGACCTTGGGTGCCGGATCTGGCCCAATCTCCTCATGTGGGGCCACGCAGCACCGTGGGAGACCCCCCCCACCCAGCCAGAGAGAACCCCCAGCCCGCGGGGAGGGGACCCCCGTGCCGCAGCGGATGGGCTGCTGCGGGAATCGCTGCGGATGCTGACGGGGGGTGCGAGCAGCCTCTTCAGCCCCCGCAGGAGCCTTTCCCGGCTGCTTCTCGGGAGCAGCGCCCGAAGGGGAGCTGGGGGGGGGTCCCCTCGGGTGGGCGCAGCAGGCAGGAGCTGCTTGAGGTGGGTGGCACCGCGCGGTGACAGGACACGAGTGAGGAGGCGGAGGAGAACTGGGAAAGGGAGGGGAGAAGAGAGGAGGAGGAGGAGGAGGAGGAGGAGGGAGGGAGGGTTTGCAGGCAGGGGCGAGTTTGCGGCTGCGAAGGAGGAGGGAAGGATGAAGGTCTCTCCCCGCTGCCTCCGGAGCGGGCGCTGAGGGCGATAGCGGGGACAGGCAGGGGGTGACCTGCCGTGTGTCCACCCCACCCCAAAGGGACAACAAGGACCGGCCCCCTGAGGACTCGTCGGGCCCGACCCTTTGTCTGCCCACCCAGCCAGATGTGCGGGCAGCTGTGGCGGGGGGCAGCGGGCGGATGAGATCGGCGTCGGGAGACTGGAGGGGAGCGGAAGGGTGAGTGAGGCTCCAGCCCCGTTAAACGCGGGTTGGGGGGCTGTTGTTGGGGTGGGGGTGCTCCTGTGCCTGGGGGCTCTGCACCAGCGAGCTGCTGCTGCTTGGCAGTTCTTTTGGGGTTGGGGCTGATCGTTTCCCCCCCATTCCCTCCCCTCCCGGAGCTGCTTCGGCTGCTCCTGCCCTGGAGCATCAGCGGTGCCTTGGAAAATCCGCGCAGGAAAAGCGGGAGGGGACAGCGGCTGCGAGAGGCAGCCCAAGGGAAGGAGGTTTCCCTCGGTGCTGGTGGTGGGAGCCGGATCGCCCTTCTGTGGGATCGAGGGGATGCAATGAGACCGTGGGCTAACCGCGGCGAAACACCGTGGGGCTGGTGACACCGCGTCTTGCAGAGGGCTGTGAGCAGGATGGGATCGGGATAGGATCCACCCGGGATGGAATTCAGCCAGGAGCTGCATTTCCAGTGTCTGAGCTCCCTGGGAGAGGTGGAAGAAGTGAAGCTGGGTGTAAGCAAAGCCGCTGGGATAAATAAACCAGCCTGGTTCTGACCCTTCCCTCTTCACATCCCACCTTCCCCCGGCTCATACCACCCGGGGGAGAGGCCGGGCTGCCCAGGCGCTGGCAGGCAGCAGCCGATGGCAAAGCCAAGCCTGGGAGCCTGTGGACTGATGATTTCTGTGCTAGTTCCGTGCTTCCCTCAGCCCTTCCCAACCCTTCTCCTCTCTCCGTGCGCCTCTCTGTCGCAGCTCCACAGGACACGCAGCCACCTGCAGTCCCTGTGCTCGGAGCTCTGCCAAAGCAGCCATCCCCTCCCGCAGTCCTGGGGGTCTGTGTGCAGGGAAGGACCCTCTGCAGGCACCTCTGCGCCCACCAGTGCTGACCTAGGAGTCTGGGAAGGGGGCTCAGTGTTGGGAGGGACCCCCGCGGCTCCGTGTGTGTCTGAGGCATCGGCTGCCGCCGCCTCTCCCTGTGCTTAAACAGGCGCTGGACCCTTCCCACCTGCTCTTGCTTCCTGGTAAAGGCTGGGAAGAGGGATGTGGATGATCTCAGTGGTGCCCCATGGGTGAGGAGGAGTCAACCACCAGGACAGAGAGATCTCAGAGGGGAGCAAGCGGTGCTCAGGGCTCTGCAGGGTGGGTGGAAGACCCTTGGAGCAGCACTCCCAGGGAGGCTTTTGCTGGAAGTCTCAGGTAGGTGCTGCCATCACCTTTGGCCCTGAGGATCTGGTCCTTCAGGCTGTGCTGTGCCAGGGCTGGAGGCTCAGGCGCTCACCCAGGCACTGCCTGTCTCACCCGCACTGAGCCAGTGCTGAGCCAGGACCCAGCCCCTGCTCTGAGGATGAGCAGCCCTGATCCTGCAGCCTGGCTGCACACAGAGCTGGGAGCAGGGCTGGGGAGGAAATCCCTCGTTTCTGTCTCTTGTGCAGCTCTGGGGTGATGGGTTGGTCAAGTCTTGGCCAAATCACCCAGACCGCTGACTGGGCTGCCTGGGCTTCTCTTGCGGGTCTCCATCAGTCCCCAGAGCTCCTGCCTGGCACATGGGGCACCATCGCCCAGCTCCCATCCTGCCTGACCCATCTCTTTGCTGAGGATGTGGCTCTTTCCAGTGTTCCCAGCTCCCCCAGGACCCTGGGTCCTCTCTGTGGACACCAGGGACTGGTTTGGCACCCAGTTGGTGCCAGTGTAGAGTGGAGCTGAGGGACAAATCTGGGGAAGGGTCTCAGCTCCTCTTCCATTTTAACCCCCTTCCTTTGGGCAGGACCTTCTTTATCTTCTGCAGCGCCAGAGCAGGAGCTCAGCATCAGCTGCTGGGGCTGAGCTGTGCCAACACCCATCGCAGAGCCTGCGAGGTCCCTGTGGTGCAGGGGAAGGGAGCCGTGAATGAGGCAGGACCCCGACCTAAACCCATCTCACTGGCTTAGGGCTACAGGAGCATCAGGAAACCGCTTTCCTCCCTCTATTGTATTTTAAGCTCCATAATTACCTCCCCGGGGAACTGGGGCAGCTCCTGAGCTCAGCGTTTGCTTCAAAGGAGATGTTCTGGAGGCTCCAGTTCCCAACGCAGAGCAGAGCTTCGGCTGCTCTAACCAGCCACAGCTTCTCCTCGCTGGACCTGGTCGCTGCCTTTGAGGGATGTGATCCTGAATTTCCCAGCCAGGACAGGGACGGGAGTCACTGAAGGTCCAGAGCTCATTCCAGGTTGGCACCTGAGGAGCTGGGACCCTGCTGCTGAGCAGAGCTCGATCCCTTCATTCCCAGCAGATGATTTCTCCTAACTCCCCTTCAGGGCAACCCTGGTCACTGATGCCTCTTCCCTTTTGTCCTAAAAGTAGTAAAGCAGTAAAACCCCAGTAGCAACCAGCAGTACATCACAGTAAAAGCATGGGATACTGTTCCTGCAGGCAGGTGGCTGGTTTTCTCCAGAACAGAGGTGCCAGCCCAGGGCCCGTGTGCTCACACCAAGTCGCCGACACCCCCCCCCTCCTTGCTCCCGCACCCTTTTTTGTGCTGTTTCTACCCAAAACCAAGGCGAAAAGCCCTGGCGGCGGCTCTTCCTCTGCTCAGCTGTGTGGGAGGTAGCTGTGACTTTGGTTCTTCTCCTGGAAATGAGGTTGTTGCTCTCGGGGTGGGGGGAACGGGCGTCTCTGCGCTCTGCACCAGGAGCTGCAGCCATGGACCCCAGACAGCCAAGAGGAGGAGGAGGAGGAGGAGGATTCCAGCTGCTGCCTGCAAACGGGAGAAACAGCACAGCTGGATGAGCCAAAAAGTTCCCCTTAAGAAGGGAGGAGGCCTCGGCGCGTGAGGCTCTGTGGTGGGACTCGAGGGTTGAATTTAGGGGGTGAGTCTAAGGTTGGGTTGTTGATGTTCTTGAGTTGTGGAGCCCGGGCATCCCCCACTTTGCCCTCGTGTGGTGCCACCCCAGGCTCGGTCCCCACACGGGTCCCTTCTAGCACCCCTGGGGCAGCTGCTGAAGTGCCCGACCCCGTTCCAGGCCATCAGGCAGCTCATAGAGGGTGAAATAAACGTGCGGGTTTAGCGGCTGCTGACGGGCAGAGAGCGGTTTGTGATCAATATCTTTCCAGCGGGGCTGGCAGGAGCCTGTTCCGATGGGTGGCTTTTAGGGAGGCAATAAAAGGCTGAGGAAATTGCTGCCGTGGCACCGCGGAGCAGGGGGGTGGCAGCCCCAGCGCCCCGCATCTTCCCACCCCGCCTGAGCGCCCGGTCCCCTAACGGGCACCATCCCGGTCAGGGAGGGATGGGGAGCCGGGTAAGCCCAGTGCCCCCTCGGGAGGGCTGGCAGCGGGTGCTGCCTGGGAGCTGTTTGCAAACACGGTGCGGAGCAGGGGCTGTGTGGCGGCTCTGTTTGCTGTGCGGCGCTGGGTAACAAATAAAATAGGGGAAACTGGGACCCATTCCCAGACAATTCACAAAGGGCTTAATTGGGACTTAAGTGGTGCCTAAGTCTGTGCGCTGGCTCCCTGCTCTGGGGGCGCCTCTCACCCAGGCAGGGAAAAGAGACCAACTGAGGCAGTAAATGACTTGGGGATAAATTATTCACCAGCCCTAACTCTGCATTGATGAGTCCTTCCCCCTCGAGCAGCTCAGAAACGCTCCCGTCCCTCCTGACCCCATCGGGGCTCCAGAGCTACCCACTGGCTTGCAAAGACCATCCCGGGGACTGCTCTAAAACCAGCCATAACCGACCGTAAAAGCATCGCTCCCGGATTAAATCTGTTCTAAAACCAGCTGTAAAATCATCGCTCCCAGAATAAATCTGGAGGGTGAGGTCGGAACGCGGCCGGCTTTGTCCTTCCCTTTGTCCGGAGCTGAGGGGACTCTGCTCTCAGGTTCCAGAGCTCAGGGAGCCTGTGGAAAAGGCTTGGAAGGGAAAAGCCTTCATCAGAGAGGAGGTTGCGCCGGCAGGAAGCAGGTGGCTGGGTTTTAACCGGCTTTTCCCAAAAGGCAGGGAGGATCCCACTTCACTTCTCTCATTTTGGGGGATCTTCACCCCAACGCCCAGGGAAGCTCCCTGTATCCCAGCAGGACCATGTGGCTGAAGATCAACAGCCTGGAGACACAGAAGGGGGGGAAATGGGGTGGAAAAGGAAAAAAGAATGAAAAACGAAGCCCCAACCGGCTATTCCTGACCCCCATCACCCAGCAATGAACCCGGTGGGTCTGTGCTGGATCAGCATCCCCGCCGGGTGCCCGTCCTCTCGGATTCAGTTCAATCCAGCAGGTTGCTTGTTCCACGGAGGGACTCATCGAGCTGAAAGGTCTCCTCCAGCCTGAACGGTCCTGTGATTCCCTGGTTCCAAATCCCCGTCTGGCGACTGGCAATCAAAGCCTGGGAAATCAAACCCTCTCCGACTTGAGAAGCTCCATCCCCCCCGGAAAAGAGGGTTTGCGGCTTTAGATCGGGTTTGCAAATCGCTGCGGTCGATCCGTCGCGGGGAGGGGGGGGTTTGCTCAAGGGGAGGCTTTTATTCCCATGGAAAATTCTGCCGGCTCCTATTTCTGAGTCACTTTTCCCGACT
Organism: Phoeniculus purpureus; assembly: GCA_028565055.1. Taxonomy (NCBI): domain Eukaryota; kingdom Metazoa; phylum Chordata; class Aves; order Bucerotiformes; family Phoeniculidae; genus Phoeniculus; species Phoeniculus purpureus. The sequence goes on from JAOXOE010026470.1 coordinate 16,657, forward strand.
CCTACGAGCTGCCAGCGCCGGAGCCGGGCGGGGTGTCCCACCAGCCTGGGCTGGGCAGCTCCACCTCTCCCAGCAGCGAGATGCAGCTCCTGCAGTGGATGAGGCTGCTGGTTGCTGATGTGCAGCAGGATTCCTCTCCGCTCCCCTCCTTCGAAAGGACCGAGGAGCAGGGCTGGGCTCAGCCCCATCACGGTGCTGCTGCTGGGTTTGGGGCTGCCCCAACAGCCGTCCGTCGCCCGAGTCCCGCTCTGCACCGAAATCACCTCGTTTTCCTTCCTTTTGTGGTTAAAGAACAGAAAGGGGGGTTCAGAGAGGGGATCCCACCGGCGTTAGGACTGTTTAGTGCTTTGTTGACTCCCCCTCGGCTGATTAAACCCTCCTGGGAAGCCGCAGACAACCTCGTCCCCCTCGTTCCTTGGCCGTCGCCGTCCCCCCTGGCTTGGCGCACACCCGCTCAGGTTCTGCTCAGGGTTTAGGGGAAGTGACCCAAACAGGGCTGTTTACCCCCAAATCCATCGCTTCCCCTGCTCAAATCCCGGCTGGCAGCGGCGGCAGCTCCGCAGCTCTGCAGCGCAGGGAGCCGGGGGCTGGTGGCCAGCAGCAGCCTGATGGGGCGGTTTGCGTTTGGAAGGGGCAGAGTGGGGATGGAGCAGGGTCGAGGGAGGGGGAAGAGCAGATCGTTGCCAAAGTCGTTTTTCTCCTGGAAAAGGCGTGTGGGATGGGGTGGGGTGATGCCCCACAGCCTCGTTGGGCGTGTGGCATCACCCCATGGCAACGAGGGCAGAGCTGGGTGCAGCAGCGCAGGGCTCGGTGCCATCTCCTGCTGCCCTTGGTGCAGGCGGTCTCCTCAGGCAGCGCCGGTGGCTAACGGGGCTGCGGAGCTGACTGGGTTCAGAAACCACGGCTGGGGTAAGAAGTCGGCAGCCAGAGGCAATGGGGAGGGCTGGTGAGGCTCCTGTCTTTGCCCCCGCTGTGCTATAGGGTCAGACAGCCCTCTGCCCCCCTTGCAGCCGGGCATCACCCCCCTCACTCCCTGCCGGGATGTCCCTTGCAGCAGCCCGGGGAGACTGGGCGGTGATGAACGACCCCTGGAAACTGGGAAGAGATTTGGTGCTGTGAATAAACCATAAAAACAGAGAAATGAAAAGAAATCAAAGTGGATAAAGATCCATGGGATGGGGGGGATGTTTGCGAGTTAAAACCCAAGGGGGTGACGCTTCCACCGGCCCTCCTGGCAGATGGGAGACGATGGGAGAGCAGCATCTCCCTGTCCCTGCTCTGCCCAGCACCGGGCGCTGCACTGCGCTGGCTCGGGGGGACCCTGGCTCCGTGGGGTGACAACCCCGGCCCCTGAGGTGATAGGGAGTAGGAGGGAGGGTTTCCGCTGCAGATGCAGGGCCCTGGGGAAGGGGGGCAGAGAGCCGGGCACCTGGCAGGATGCTGTGGGTGGAGGGATGGGGGCAGGAAAAAAGGGAGCGAGGAGAAGGGGGAGAGGCTGCGTCTTCCCAAAGCAGCTGTGGGAAAGGAGCAGCCTGAGGCGTCGGGCACCACCGGGCACCGGTCTGTCCCTTGTGAGGGTGGGAGAGCATCACCCCAGTGTGGACTTTCCCTCAAGTCATCCCAGCTCCAGGCTGAGGGTGCTGGGGCTGGTGGGGGTCATGGTAGCCCAGGGGCTTTGCAAGTAGCATCAGGAGGGTGGAGAAGCTGGGAAGCACCTCGGATCCTTAAGGATTGTCCTTCCTGCAGCCCCTCCAGCCCATGAGGACTTCTTTGGCTCAGCCGTGGGCAGAGCAGTGCCCACCAGTGCAGGGGCACACGGACCCCAGTGCAGAGAATGTGGGGACTGGAGGGCTGAGGGCTGTTTCCTTCCTGGTAGGGGGATGCAGGGTGGGGGGTGTGTGACCCCCCCCCAGCTCGTGATGGCAGAGTCAGCCTCGTGGTTCATGAAGGGCCAAACGATCCTCATCCCATTGGAGAGTGTCTCCGGGATCTCTGCTAGCGGCAGAGCCCTGCTGCTCCCTGGAGAGGGGCTCAGCACCCCCAAACCCCATCAGAGCGATGCTGGTGCAGCCACCCCCAACTCACCCAGCCCTTCCTGGCTTTGGTGGCCTCTCAGGGGACACCATGGGGCTCAGCCCCCCTCCCCACCGAGCCGCTCAGCGCCTGAGCAGGGGGTGAAGCAGCCCCAAAGCCGCGCCTGGCAGTTTCTATGGCAACTGTGCGTTTTCCTTACGGTTCCTAATGACTTCGTGGCAGTTGCACTAATCCAGGACTTTTTTCTGTCTGGGGACTGGATCGGACTGGGGGAGCTGCCCTGGGGGTGCTCCCTTGCTCTGGGTGCAGCATCGTGGATGCTTCCCAGGAAGCAGCAGAGCCAGGATCCAGCAGCCACCGCTTTGCAGGAGGACGGTGCTAAACCACAGGGCTTTGGCAGAGGGTGGGTGGGAGCCACCCAGAGGGAAGAACAACAGCCCTGTGAGGAGCAAGGAGGGTCCCAGGCTGTGATCTGTGCAGGGTGTCGACGGGGTCTGAGGTGGATCGGGGTGGGAGTCCCGTGTTTCCAGCCTGCTGCTGGGACAGCTGAGCTTTTCCTCGGTGAAATTCAGCACAGAGGGAAGAATCGCTGCTCTTCCCTTCCAATCCAGGTTTCATATCAAAAGCAACACGGTGCTCAGATTTATTTGGGTGGATTAGACCCTTCTTTGTGGCTCCTGGACATAGCTGAGCAGAGCGGGAGGCTGCAGCCTAGACCCCCCCCGGCTTTTCATCAGGGCTTGGACCCGGGGCATGGCCCATGGCCACGGATGGATTTGCAGACTTCCAGAGGCTTTTCCAGCCTTCAGAGGGTCGTTTTACCCTCAGCAGGTGACGGGGGGGGCTCTGAGCTCTGCTGCCCAGCTCCCTCTGGGGCACAGGCTGAGCAAGGCACTGCCTGGGGGCTCTTCAATGGGGAGCAGCAAGGAGGGTGAGGGAAGACCAGTGGGGACAGAGCTCTATGGCCACGGCCAGGCTCTTCCACAGGCAACGCTGCAGCATCAGCAGCTCTCTCTGGCTCCTAACAAGCTGCTAGAACCCTGAGGTTGCAGTCAGGAGCTTAACCCTGAGCTGGGTGATGGGACTCAGATCAAACCGTGCGAAAACCTGGAGGCTTTTAGGGCCAGTGACAAGCGGTGACAGCACAGGGGCAGGAGCTTGTTCCCCTTGTTTGATGGGGAGACTCCGGTCTGGACCTGCTCTTGTCCTTTATGTTGCTGGATCTTCCCTCCTCTTCATCACCAAGCCCATGCAGTAGAGGACAGGGGAGGAAGAACGGAGGGGTCTTGGAGGGGTTTGGTAGGACCTTGTGTCCTTGGGGCCTCTCTAGGGCATTGTGGCAGTAGAGCAGCAGATCGCCGGGATGTGGACTCTGATGGGAAGCAGCAAGGGAAGACTGTGAGGGAGTCCAGCCCTCCCCAACAGCATCTCCCATCTCTGCTGAGCTGCTTCTTTGAGTCGCTCCTCGGGGTCATCGAGCCCTCAGGAGGTGCTTTGTAGCCCCAGCCCTTTATCTGCCCAAGGAAGCCAGAATGTGCCGGCAAGATAAGAGGGAGAGCCTTCCCCTGCAATTAGACAGCAGGCTGATTCCACAGCACTGACCTTTCTCCTGCTGAAGATCAGAGGCAGCAGGGCTGGGCTCCAGCTCTGTGCGATGCTCCAAGCCCTGCCTGTGCCCCTGCCATCGCCCCAGGGGTGCCCAGCTGTCCCCTGTGAGCCCCAGGCTCCTGGAAGAGCAGCTGCATCCGTGAATGAAGAGACAGATGAGCTGGAGACAGGTGGAGACGGGCAGGTCCTCGGTCCCTTGGCCATCCTCTCATCCCTTGGCGCTGCCTGGGCAGCACTTGCCTGCCTGCAGCGACGCTGCTGAGCTGGGGAAATATCGATTCCAACAAGAGGCTCCTCTAGAGAAGTGACAGGAGGATCCATCTCATCACGGCTCCGGTTTTAATCACCCTCAGGAATTCTCTCCTGTTTTCCTAAGCTCTGCTTGATAACCTGGTCCTCCCCTCATACAGAAGAGTCTCCATTCATCCTTCTGAAGGGACCCACGAGAAAACGCTGCCCTGGCAGAGCTCTTCTTCCCAGGACATCCCGGGGGAACAGGCTGGAGCAGCCCCTGGCTGTGGGACAGGACAACGGCGGCTTCACCCACCTGCAAACCAGTGCAAACCAGTGTTTCCCGAGTCTCTCTGGGTGCTGATACCTCTTCCCAGAGGGCTGGTGTCTCAGATGTATGTGGACTTGCTGCTGTCCCCAAGCAGCACCCCTGCTCTCTGTCCCCTTGAGATCCTGCAGCCCCAACGGGCTCCCTGGCTGCTTCATGCAGCTCAGGAACCTCTGCCATTGCCCTCAGCATCCCCCATCCAAGTGGTGCTGCCCTCGTTGGGGGCACAGGATGAGCAAGAGGGGCGCTAGGGCTGCTCTGGGGGAGCAGCCTCAGCCGAGCCCAGCCCAGGGGTATCGATCGCTCCCGTTTCCAAGCCGATTGCTGAGGAAGGTCACCCAGGCTGCTGCAGCAGCACCGGCAGCCTCTGCAGTCGGGCTGCCAGGACAGAGGGTCCCCCTGGGCATCGCTCTTGGTGCTGGATGGGACGGCGACCCTGGGCTGAGGGAGCAGCCGGGAGCCACAGGGCTGAGCACTTCCCTCTGGGCTTCAACACCCCTGGAGAGGAAGGTTCCACCAGGTTCTGTCTCCTGCTGCAGCTCCTGGTTTGTTTGATCAGAGAGGCAGAGAAATAACTGGAAGAGATCTGAGCAGCTCCCTTCACCCTCAGCTCCTCAGCAGAACTGCCCTGATTTTTCCAAAGGGACTCAGCATCCGGAGCCCGGGAGCAGCTCAACCGGCTGCGGGGGAGCCGAACCCCTGCAAGTCTTATCCCAAACGGGTAACCAGGAGCCCTTCTCCCCCGCAGG
>JAOXOE010026471.1:0-21604 GCA_028565055.1 Phoeniculus purpureus
GCGCGAACTGCCTCACTATGACCCTGTTTGCCTGCTCCGGGTCGCCGCGCTCCTTAGAGGCTCCTACCCTTAAATGCCGCAAGGACAGTCCCGCCGAGACTTCTTCTTCCGGCCACCGCGAGGCTCCTCTGGGAAATGAAGCGCCGCCGCTGCACCGGCGCGGTTTAAAAAGTCCCGCCGAGACTCCTCCCTCCGGCCGCCGCGAGGCTCCTCTGGGAAATTTCTGGAAGTTTGTGGGTAAACCTAGCACCAGCATAAACCTTTTGAGTTGCTCCTCAGGAGACTGCAACTGATTCGTGTTTTAAAAGTCAAGGGAGTACATTCATTGCAAAGTGATACCATGGGAGCAGAGCAAAGCTACAACACCATGTTCTGAGGATCCTACTGGTGAAATAAACTCCAACATTATTTTCTTTTCCGTGTTTTACCTTGAGTGATGTTTCAAACACCTTGGGAAACCTGAAGTGTTTCCTCCCTTACAGCTGGCTTACCTTTTTTGCATGTCACTGTATATTTCCTCACCAAGCAGAGCTTGTCATTCAAGAGATTACAAAGTCAGATAGCCAAAGACGAACATCTCTGCATTTCAAACTTTGAACACTTTATGAAGTAGGGGTCACAGTGATGTTGGAAGAAGTTTCTGTGCTGTATTTCATTACTTATTTGGAAAAACTGATGGTACAATTGAAACAACAATGCCAGCTATCAGTCCAGGAATGTTTTAAATTTTTAATTTAAAACAGCCTTTTGTCCTTTCCTACCTTGTTTTCCACCTCACTGAATACCAACATTTCTTGTACGTTGGCTGTTCTAAACAATTTGCTGAGAAACATTCCTTGCAAATACCTCGCTGGCTAAATACCTTTAGTCAATCAGGCTAGTGCTTCCTTTTCAAACAACATTACTTTTTTCTGTAGGACTACCCAAAAAAAAGGACACTCTCCAAGAGAAGTGAGGCTACCAGCAGCTGGCCCTGGGACCATTCCTTTACGTTAATCAGATGCTTCCCGCATTTTAAAGAGATGTAATTTGGGAAGGAATCAAAGAGGGCATGTGAGCAAGTCAACACAGCTTTTAAAACACAGGCAGAGATGTTGAGATTTGCCTTTATGCTTAAGTTGATAAAAATCTTTATCTTCCTCTGCCACTTCATGCACTTGTCAATACTGCAGATTAATGGCTTCTGCACTGACTCACTGGTTTTGTTCTCAGTGTCAGGACAGCAAATGAAAGATAAATAAACCACCCAAAAGCCATCAGATAATTTCTGCTATGAAAAAACCCACAAACATGAGAAATTCAAAGAAAGCACATCTATTGTTAGTCCAGGCTATTAGTGGCTGCTAACATTTGGTTCAGTCGGAAGGAGCAGGAGACTTGCACAAATCATGTATTAGAACAATATGTTTCATACAAAGCCAGAGCAGATTGTTTCTGGCATATTTTAGTAGATACAATAATGTTGCATCACAAATCTGTCCTTGAGTTTTTCATTCAAAGGAACTGCCCTGCAGTTAGTTGCAAAAAAAATCAGTGGTCTGGAAATTATGTAATTTAGACATGTTTACCTCAGTGCGTGCCAGTGTTTGCAGCTGTCAAAGTGAGCAGAGCCTTGTCCTGCTCAGGCTAATTCTCCTAAATTAAAAATTGCTTCTGTTCCATGCATCCCAACACACATTTAGCCTTTGCAGACTAAGTTTGGGAATGTGGAATGTTTTATAAGTAGTTTCAAGTAAAGAGAGGCAAAAAAAAAACCTTAACAAAAGAATACCCAAATAAGTGGTTTAATTTAACCTTACTTTCAGGCATGCAGTGTGATTTTCAGTGGGCAAAAGCAGAAGCACTTAATTGTCTTTCAGTATTATGATACATCAAAACTAATAACATTTTATATATATGTGTGTGTGTGTGTGTAAGAAATTAAAACTAAATTCAAAAGCTGTGAAATGTAAATGGAAAATTCCAGCAGTGTTATTCTTCTGTGATGTTTAGCAGGTCATTATGGCTATTCCAATTGTCTTAGTCTGGCTGATTTAAAAGTTCAAATTTTGAAAGAAAATTGCATCAGAGATTCCAGATTTCCAACTGTTTTCAGTGAACCTGCACATAAACTGGTAGAGCAAGTCCTGCAGTTCAGATTGATTCTGTGAATAAGGAAGATGGACTAATCTTGATCCAAATTACACAGAAAGTCAAAGCACTTCTGATTTCAATTTATTATTGTTAATATTCTTCTACCAAATGGTTTTTCCTCATTTTTGGAAATTTTTTTCTGTTTTTACATTTGTGTAATACATGAAAATAGTCCTAACTATTGGAAATTACTACAATATTTATATAAAAGCACTATATCTACCCTATATCTGGTCACCTACAACGAAACACCACCAGCAGAGGTGAACTATTGGTCATTTGTGCACCACCAAGTATAAGGGTGCTAATGCAGGAAAACAATACTTTTAATAAGATTAAAGTGTACAAAATCATTTAATGAAGCCAGACAATACACTGGGAGAATGGGACAGCATCAATAGAAAGTTCACCTGGACAGCATTTGGAGCAACATTTTGCACTGCACAGACTCAGCTACTTGCTGAGATGATTTATGCGAGCTTCTATGGAGGCAGCCTCATGATCTGCTCATCTTGAAAATGAGGAAAACATCCAAATCTCTAAGACTAGAAAATGTATTCAGATGCTCGCAGTAGAAGTTTATGAAGAGGCCACATTGATTTGACGAAACAGAAATCCATAAATGTGGCTTTTCCATATGACAAAGTGATATGCAATATTCACTGTGGTTTCGCACAGTTGGGTCAATAAACTTCCATTAACTACGGACAAACTGTCAAAGTGACCCGCTGCCCTCATTTCTGCAAAATGACTTGGCCTTAGCTGTCCATATTAATATGAATTTTAACCCTTTGGTTTGGCATTTTAATTCTTCTTCCATTAGTCTCACATTTCTGTATTATCAGCTGGTACTATTGATTTTAAAGAATACATACAGTCAATTTGCACACATGTATTTTGAAAGGTCAGCAGAGGACACTAACACGTGATTTCTGCTAGAGGTCCAGACATAAGGCTTCCCAATGATTTTTTATCTTCCCTTCTGGCCAAGATTATTTTAATGCTAGTAGAAGTACTTAACATAATTACCGGATCACTAGATGTCCTTACAATCTGATTATTTAAGTACTCATTTGTTATCTCATTTTTGAAGATGTGAGGGACTTACCTAGAGATCAACCATCCAAGGACACGTGACTATTCACACTTCATAGACCTCTAATGTATCTAAACACCTTCTTCCCATGGTCAAAACATTTGTAGGTCAGATAGAGAAAAAATGTTTCTTTACATTTCCTGCAGCTTCCTCTCTATTCCCATTGGAAGCAGCAAGAAGCTGTCACTGACTGCCAGACCAGTCTTCTCTGGAGCTGTCGATATTCCAGCCACCGCTGCACTTAAAGTGTTCTGCTCATTATGACAGTGCCAAGGTCAAGAGTGGCACTTAGTGGCGCAGTGCCACAGATGATGAATTTCCGAAGTGCCCCAGGAACAAGACAGGCACTTCCAAGTGTGCTTTTACTCCATTCATAAAGAATCTGCAACAGACTTCTGGAGAAGCAAACCAGATAGAGCTGTCCTCCTGTTCTGTGTCTGGCTGCATATCCAGACAGACCACTGTTAGGGGAAGAAGAGTATCAATTCTAATCTTTCCACTACATTTCAAAACAAGTGCAGCACACTATCGTTCCAAATAGTGCTTGAATTTCACTTTTGATCAGGATTCTGCAATGTTTCAGTCTCTCTGTTGGGGTTTCTACCGCAAACATATTCAATTTCTCTATGTTATGATCCTTACAGCATGGACACCCGTGATTTAGTGATTTATCTGGCATATGCCACTTTTTATAATAAAATAACAACTAAGTCTTCTCTGTAGGGGGAGTAGATTTTTTTCTTAAAGGGAAAATGAGCATGCATTATGCTTCAGAAAGTATGAAGGCCAAATATTCACTGTGGGGTGACTGAGCAACCTCAGCAGAGATAAATCAATTTGTACTCAATAACAACTCACGCCAAGACTTCAAAGTAAAAGGAAGCCAAACTTGCTTTTCCCTGAGCAGCCCTTCTGTGGGCTTCTGCAAGTAAGATGAAGGTTGTGCAGGAAGAAATAAGATAGACAGATAGCATCATTCTGCAACCCATCAAATGTCTAGATTTTCACACATGAGTTTCATACCCTCCAAGGTCTCTTGTGTTACTGGTATGCACAAGTGAAGCTCATACAGACGTATCTGCAAGAAGACACAGTTTCTGAAGAGCAGATCGTCTTTTCTGCACAAGTAGCAAAGTGACTGATAGCTCTCCAGTGTGCTTTAGATTTCATACCCCGTTTGTAACACGAGCTCCATAACACTCCCCATTACAATGCAAACAACAACACAATCATTTAGTTCTGCAATCTGAGAGGGATAACGGCTATTTCAACATTCCCAGGGGGGTTTCAAATGTCTTATTGATCAATTGATTAATAAATGTCAGCGGTCAGAGGAGAGAGCAGCTCTGCTGCAAAAAAATAGCTGTCAGAACAGCCAGTAAGTGCATGAGCTATTGTGAATAAAAAAATTAACCTGACAGAGAAATAGAGCAGTGATTGTTTTACATTAAATGTGAGAGAATGCATGATCTGTGTTTCCAAAACTTGTCAGATATAATAACGAGAAATAGGAAGTTCACTTCTGGAATAAAGACACTTATGTACATATTTTGATAGGCTACATATGAAAGTTTGGAATTGATTAACTTTTCATAAAATAGCTGCTTTGAGTTGTTTCTACTGAAAGTTAACAACTGATGCTCTAATCATGTGTAAAAATCATTGTTTTTAAACAATAAAGTGAATAGTTCTCCTAGTTAACTTTTAAATTGTTAATTTTGGCACAGGTAAGGGTAAATTGAGTCTGTATGGGTTTTTGTGTTTGACTGGTGATGCTTCCTCCTAAAGGTTTCACTGAAATGCAGTTGTGATACGGAACATGCGTTCCTGAAATACTCACTGCTGTTTATTATTAGCTTTCATTTTCAGCTAAAGGGCATCATTATCGTATTTGAGATTCATTTGACAGGAGGCATTCACATGTGTTGGAAAGGTTGGCTCGTGGTAAGGGTGTAAGTGAGGGACTGGGAAGCAGATGCTTATCTATATGAAAAATCCTTACTCACCTGAGCTGCTTAACTGTAGACAACTGAGCTATAAAAGTAAATCTATACAATCCCTTTATTTTGGGCAGAGTGTTTGTGTGCATAATGAAATCGTGACATAGTTCTTACAGACACTTTCAACTGTTCTCTCACTAGGCTCATATAACTTGGAGGCTACACATGTGACAGTGCACTTCATACCCCTGCTACACAGGAATCTCTGTTCTCAGGAGATCTGATGGACAGACTCATTATGATAAGAGGTAGTACTGACTTCTAGCACAGGTCAGGGAACCGTAAGTGCTTTCTTAGCAGTCACACACGAAAGCTGTAAGTCAGGATTTGAACTGATTCTCCACAGTTTCAAGACACTTCATGTGACAAAATCATACCAACTGTGCTAGCAAAGCATCTATTACACCCATTAAGAAAAGATTAAGCATTGCCACATTTCAACTAGCATCACAGTGGAAATGAAACCTCTAATAATGTCCTAACTGTGTTACAAATGCTAAACCAAGAAACTAATTACAGTCATGATAAGAAAAGTTAATTGTTTTTACATTGCAAAATGAGTTCAGTACCATGGAATTCACTATTTAACAAATTAGATGATTAAATAAGTTAGTTAATAATCTGGCTTCAGTAGTTAAAGACATATATACACATATAAAGTGATAAAGGAATTTTATGTAAACATTTGTTAAAATACTTTGCTATCTCTGAAATCTGGACAGCATGTACCAGACACCAGCTAAGAAACTTGGTGGTTTATTGAACTTACAGTACATGAGCAGTTTTTCTCTATGTTGGACAGCAGTTTGCATATTTTTACAACAATTTGTTCACAGTATCACAGAATCACTCTGGTTGGAAAAGGTCCCTGGGATCATTGAGTCCAACCATCTACCCTACCTTACAAGTTTACCCCTAAACCATATCCCTCAACACCTCATCCAAACCATCTTTAAATACACACAGGGACGGCGACTCAACCACCTCCCTGGGAAGCCCATTCCAGTGCTTGACCACCCTTTCTGTGAAAACATTCTTCCTACTATCAAGCTTAAACCTACTCTGTTGTAACTTGAGAACCATTCCCTCTTGTTCTATCTCTAATTGCTTGTGAGAAGAGACCAGCACCAGCTTCTCCACAACGTCCTTTCAGGTAGTAGAGAGTGCTCAGGTCTCTCAGCCTCCTCTTCTTCAAACTAAAAAGCCCGAGCTCTTTCAGTCTTTCCTCATAAGACTTATTCTACAGGCCCATCTCCAGCTTAGTTGCAACTAATGGGCTGCACATATCCCTTCAAAAGCCCATGATTTTTGTATTACTGACATTATTAAAGAGGTGGCATAAGAATCTGGGCCTGTGTGTCAAAGAGAGATTGTGCACAAACACTTACATCCAACCTACACATAAAAAACCAATCACTGCAATCCTCTATTCACTGCTATCTTCTTTAAAATATATACGTAAAACATTGCCATACTGTCTGTGGAAGCACCTTTTTGAGCTGAAACATTTTGGGGATAAGCACAGCACCAGGAAAACTATCGATTCTCACAAATGAGTATCCACATCCAAACAAATAGTAAAGTTTTTGCTATTTCTAAAGTCAAACTGCCTATTTTAACAACAGAGCTGATCAAATAGCTCAGTGTGGGTTATGCTCATTACGAGCTTTAGAGCATTGACCAAAATGTCTTCTGAGATATTTCCTGAAGAATTTCAGTGCAAAACCTGAACTTTAAAAGGGTTATGGTCAGAAGATGAGACTTGTTCCAGCCATCTTACTTTTCAGTCCTTTGCACTTCTAACCTGCCTCCTATATTTCAGTATTCATAGCTAGAATTGTCCAGGAGACATGTATTATTGTTGCTTCTTTATGAAGAATAGGAATAGGAAGGTCATGAATAATAGTGCATTAACAACTGACTGTTCCCGAATTAAGATTGCACTGTTTGTACAGTGTTTAGAGAAACAATTTTTTTTTTGTATTTCACTTTTTCTTAAACAATTTCCCCAGTTTATTTACTTGGAAACTGATAGCAGGTTTTGTTACGCGTTCTCTACTTGCTTATGGAGTTTCACACAAGCTTAGAAGTTCATAAAACAACATGGTTTGCCAACATTTTCATAAACTCCTAGTCACAGTCCAAACATAACCAATAAACAAATCTATCTGCAAAAATAAAATATCAGAGCAAGCCAAAATGCTAATCTATTATTTTTTTAATTGTCCTTAATCCTAGTTATACTCTATTATTTGACTATAGCTATTTCAAAAGAAAAGCTTTTAATTATCTAATGAACTCTCAATCATTTGTAAAGTCTTTTCAGGAGTTTTAATGTATAAAATTATTCTTAATTAAAATTATTATTAATGTGTAAATCATTCTACACACATTCCTTTAGTCAATGTGTTTCTCTTCATGTAAATACCGTGTTAGGGATTATTTTATTTTTATATAAAAGCATTTAACTCTAAAAATATTATATAAATGGATATATCCATAGATGTAGATAACTGCAATGAAGGAGATGGAAATACCACTTATGATTAATGTCACCTATTCCAAGACACTGTGTTCATTCACTTACAGCTTGAACAGGTTTCAACGCCTAAAGCCAAGATTTCCATGTCAGATGTCGTGAGAAGCCTGATGATTTTAAGACAAAAATAAAGAACCAAAGTATTTCAGACATCTGTGAGAAGGCGGCTAAGGGAAAATGTGGATCAGCAAAATGAGCATTTATCCCTCTTCAGTAAATCTGAGTGACAATGCTGAGTGAAGGGGTCTAACACCTGTTTTGGAGCACAGTAATGAGGTTTGGAGGATGGCTGTGCTCAAGTTCTTTTTTTTCCAAATATCAGAATTTTGTCCTGTTACTGTTTTCCCTGTGAGCATTAAAAACAATTAAAATGAAAATAAATGCTAGACTAAAGTAATACTTGAATGAGAGTGGTTCATAAACCCTTATTCTAAGGGGAATAGTAAACAAAAACATCCTGTATCATGAAGTTTCATCCCTGCTGCTAAAGGAAATTGCATAACACAGATAATAGACACAAGAAATTCTGCACTGAAATGAATCATGCTCTTGGCTGCAGCTCTTCTGCTGGAGAGCACCCCTAAGGCACACCCTTCCAGGCCTTAGAAAACTCCTATTTCCAGTCTGAACTTATTAGAGTCTTTTTGCATGCATTTCTTCTTGTGCCAAGACTGTTCTGCAGTTCTTCCTCTGCCCCTCTTTGGCCGTGTTTGCTTGGAACAAGCACGTTCTCCCAATCTTTGTTTCATGTTGGGAATTAAGCCAGTCTCTCCCACAATCGACTTGTTAGCCCATCTGTGAACATGATGCAGAGGAACAGATGTAATTGTGGACAAGCCAGGTGAAGTATACAAACAATTTTGTAAAATGTTATAAACATTACTTGTCTTTGCTTAGACCGTTCCTGAGGTCACACTTCTCTTTTCTTTAGACCATCATGTGGCTGATTCATGGGTAATTCTCTAATAAGCTATCAGAGACACATCTTCTTCCATGTCTGTCATTTTCATCTAAATGCCTGTCTGGTAGAGAAATCAACTTCATGAACCCTTAAGAATGCATAATTTATGCTATTATATTTAATCCTTTCTTCTTTTATTCTATTCATTCTGTTCTTCTTCAGTTTTTATTAGACCTCCCACCTTCGGGTTACAAGCAATTTTCATATCAACAAAGTTAATTAAACTGTTTTAATTAGTTGAAAATCAAGAAGACCATTTGAATATCACTCTTTGAGGAAGAACATGCCGTAAACAGGATTGTCTGTAACCTTTGCTTAGTATTAGCAAGGTTTCCACAGCTTACTTTTTCTGTTGTGTCAGTTGCCTCCAATTTGAATAGCGTTATATTAGACTAACTAAAAATGATCTACTACATTAATCTTGTCTAAAAATAAAGTCCCCTGGCAATCTAGACAACGAATCTTTTAAGTTCGTATCATATACAAATCACCTTCATTTGGCTTTCCCTGTTTTAAGATGCCTTGCAAAATCTGTATGCTGCTTGGATCACACAAAAATTGTCCTTTTTTTCTTTGTATTTGTGCATTATCAGTTATCCCATTTCACAGATTCAGTTACTGTCCTTCTTACTGCACCTGTAGTTTAATATTTAATTCCCTTCTACAGCCTGAAATGAAGATTTCCTTCTATATGAGTATGTTTACTGAGGTTTCTTTCATAACTCAAACAAATTTCTCATCTATTGCTCCAGTCTAATGATTCATTAATCTTTCTGAGAAACATATTTGGGAGATTTATTTAAGTCCAAAAGCCCAAAATAGAGCTTAACAGTAGAGGAAATTGAAAAGAAAGAGAACTAGCATCAGGAGATCGAGATCATGTAGTCCAAAGCAGGATGACTTAGAGCAGGCCACACAGGAATGCATACAAGTGGGTTTTCAAAGCCTCTAGAGAAGGAGACATCACAATCTGAGACTCAACAACTTCTTCCAGTGCTCTATCACCCTCACAGTAAAGATTTTCCTCATATTCAGACATAACTTCCTACGTTGCAGTCTGTACCTGTTGCTCCTTGTCCTGTCACTGGACATCACTGAAAAGGGACTAGCCCAATCTTCTTGATACCTTCTATTCAGATATTTGTAAATATTGATCAGATCTCCTCTCAGCCTCCTCCATGGTAAACAGCCTTCAGCCTTTCAGGACGTGAGATGCACTGCCACCACGGGATGCAGCTGAGCTGAGGCACTGCTGTATTTCATGGCAGCCTCATCATGGATAGTAGTCACCTGGCAACACCATGCTAGCGCTACCTTTTGGTGATTCTAGAACTGTGTGTGCACCATCAGAGATCTCTCCGGTACTTGCAGAAAAAGTTTTCACAAAGATGTGAAGACTTAGAGGGCAGAAGAAAACCCAGTGGTTTCCCAGTCTGATTCTGTCTGGCTGACATCACGCATTCAAACACATAGCTTATTGCAAATTGTTTGCAACCACGTGCAGTACTAACCACAATATTGTTTTCTGGGTGTAATTTATCAGCAAAACTGTCAGTTATATTTGTGTCAGCAATAAAAGCCTAAAACAGACAAGTCTTCAATAAAACATAACAATCATCCATAATTTAAGTGAGGCCATCCTCAAAATAATTCTACTAAGTCCTGTATGCAGCTGAACTGACAAAAGAAGACACCGTAGTAATTCATCACAGATCTGCCAGGAATCCCTGGCTGAGTAACCAGCATGAACATGCCCTAACACACCCAAAAAACATGGCTGGTTGTAACCCACCCTTCTGTCTCAGAGAAGAGGAATGGCTTGTTCTCTAGAACAGCCTTCACACCTTTGGGAAAGTCATAAAGTTTCTCAGATTCCAAGACACATATATGAAAACATATATGACCTATGCATATGACTTGCAAAGGTTGCCTTCAAGTCTCAGCCTTTAACACACATTTACATCACTGAAGAGCCAAGCTGCAAGGTAAAAGCACACAGTTTTTATAGTTCTGTCTGAAGGACACAATTGTCTTCAGTGTACAGATGAAGACACAACTGAATAAAGGGTCCACTGAGACCATCATGAAAGATCATGGGAAGAAACGGTCCCAGATTACCAGTCACCTAACCAATATTAGGGTCTTTTTTCCTGTATGCATCACTGAGAACAAGTTTTTTAAGGGAGATGAATAAGGAAGACAGGAACTGGGCACATATTTTAGAGATGGACCCTAGACAAAAGAGATTCCGTATTTGCCAGCACATCTTTGCCATCAGAGCTGCGAAACACTTTCCAAAAAATTGAAATATGTAACTCAGAAAAAAGGAAACTGGGACTGGGGTTATCTGTTCAGAAGAAAGGGCTTGGAGACTACAATAGTGGGAATCAGCAGTGGGAATCTTGGAAGAATTATGTTTCCATAGAATATACAGCAGATTTAAGCTATGACAATTTAGAAAGGGAACAGTAAACAAAAGCATTCTGCATTATGAGGTTTCATCCCTGTTCTTAGCGAACATACAAACAGGTTCTTCCTAGGTAACTTCCCACTTACTCAGACCCTTGCAAAGGATTCATTTGGTAATTCTTTTACGTAATAGTTTCTCATTAAAGTCTCTCACACATTTTGCAGAAGAAAAGAAGTTATTTCTAATTCTGAAAGCATTTGAAGTATCTAAAGGGTTTTTTTTTTAAAAGGTATAATAATAACAGTCCAGAAAAGCACATCATTTGTGACTAATCAGCAAATTCAGCCAGCACATAAATTGACAAGAAATGTCATCAGTGTAAATTAACTTTTTCAAGCCATTAGAAAAAAGGCACCAGCTTCGTGTTACAACTGAAAGAATGGCTCCATTTTGGAAAGTCATTCACTATCATGCCATAGACAATGACCCCTGTCAAAAGATTTAAGAAAGTTCACGGGTCAATGCAGTGGGAGGATCTCTGCTGTTCTGACTCTTAGTCTAATCATGCAGAAAAAGTTTTAAGTGTTGATAATTTAGTGAATGAAATTCATGCCTTTTGACCCTGAATGACGTGACAAAGGAGGTTCGTCTTGTCTTCAATTAAGTTTAAAGTTATTTTTAAACACCTTTTCAGAGTCAAGTGTCACAGGATTCCAGTATTTTTAGTGCAGTTTTCAAGCTGTACTATAAATTAAATCTGCAGATACTGGGTGTTGGAAAAACCTTTTCACATAACAGCCGTGAAATCCTGGCCTTGCTGAAGTCAAAGGGAGTACTGCCATTTATTCAATAGGTTCTGGATTTCAGCCACATTGTTTAAGTCTTTGAGTGCTATCTTGGCTATGCTACCAACGTGCTTTTCCCAATGGGTTCACTGGCAGAAAAAAAAACCCTGTGTAAATGTTGAATATTGTAGCTGAAAGGGACAGGACCACAACCAGAAGAATATGCTAGTCTTCACTTACGAAATTTCTAAGATGGAGTGACTAATTAATTAAGTTACATTAACTGATAAACAGCACATGATCCATCACTAGAGAAGTCATTATCAGCTCGTGTTAAGATGCTACATGCTGTGAACTGCATAGGTCAGAACCAGACCCAGAAATTTCTGCTCTAAAAATCTGGGATGGATAGCCCACACCTAGAAAGTGCCTATTTGGAATGTCAGTGAGAGGACTCTATCATTAGTGTTGTCCATACACCCTTTTTAATCTGTGTAGACAGACAAAGGGGCTACACCATACCTATGCAAAGCCATAACCAAGAATTCTGCACACTTCAGACCACTTTGCTTTGTGGGTTGGAGCTGCAAGGAGAAACAGAGCCATAATGAGGAAAGGAAGGGAATTTTGTCCCAGATCTGATGCTTTTGAGACAACCCCCTGGCAATGGGGAGCAGAATATCTAAGTTTGTCCCTTGGACCTGCAAAAATAATCATTGAGCTTGAGATTGTTTGGCTTTCAGGTCGAGTTTACTCGCATTTCTTTGCTACTCGTTCTACAACCACCACAGCTGCATTTGCAGAGGAGTTCTGCCTGCCTAGGGAATTTGTGTCCCTGTAAAGCAAAGCGTTCTTAGTATAGTCAAAGTCTTACTCACAGGCTCATTTTTAACACCTCCTCAAACTCAGTGAAACTATTTGTCTGTGCAAAATTAAATAGTTATGTCAAGTGTTTGCAGAACAGCGCCTAAAGGTAGGATACACTGGAAATAGCAGTGGCATAAATTGTTCATATTTTGCCTTTAGCTAGAGTAGTGCAACTCTATTATCATTATTTTTTCATCTTAACCTTATACCACTGAAGTTTTCGGGTAGCATACCTAATAAATATTCTTACACTACTCTCCAGTTGTGAGTATGGCCAAGATTTGTCCTACTAGAAGTCTCAGCCCCCAGCTACCATCAACCTTCCAGCCATCACATACAGCACACTGTCCTGCCTGTGATCACCTACCATCTCTTACTGGGCACAGCAAGCCCTCTGCCTCTGGACACTGGACAATTATGAGGTCTAGCTCATACTCTCCCTTCTCCGAGACCAGCGAGCGTTCCTGGGCCAAAGCCAGCACGTGTTAGCTGCTAGGTCAGGCTACTTCTAAGCTCATGCTAATAGCTGTAAAGTTTTTACTGTGCTGGGCAGTCTGCTTTCCACCTTGATAGGAGGGTGGTTTTGTTTGGGGAAGGCTCCTCAAGCACAGAGTGGGATCTACCAGCTCAGCCAAACTAAGCAAAGCTCATGAAATATGTGTGTCTGTCTGTCCGTGTGAAACAGGCAGCAGCAGTTTAAAGCCCCAGCCTGACACACCCTGTTCAGATCTTTTTTCCCCTTGAAATCTGCGTCCTCTTTGTATCCTGTCCTCTATATTTCCCGCACGGAAGAAAATCTCTTCCTGACTCAATTTCCTACAGGGAAAATTAATTAGAAGTGGCTGGTGGTTCCCCCTGGAGTGTGTGTAACATGAAGGAAACTCTGAATATGACGTTAAAGATTAAAAAGGCTAAAAATTCCAAGTTGGGCTTTTTTATATCCTAGTTTTTAAGAGTACAAACACAGACATATCTGTTATTGCTCCATCAAAACTGGGGATCAGGGGTCTGCCATGGAAGGGTCCATAGTCCCAGCTCCCCAAGGCACATCTGTGTGTTCCCCGAGGCAATATTATACTCTTACAGTGCACCTTGCAGACTATAGGTGGTGGACCACAACTGGGGTCTACATCCTTCAATCCTTCCACAAGCAACATCTTCAGTACAGTGGGACAAGGAGCTCTGAGCAACATCCGTGGCCATGAGCAAGTTGTCACCTTCAGGCAGTGCGGGGCTGACCCTGGTGGCCGTACACACCAGATCAAAGGCTTCTCTGGGATCATTTCCAAAACTGTTTCCAGCACAGGCCTTTCTGAGAGCACAGACTAAGCTGCATCAAACATCACATGCACGCATTACGCCCTGAAAACTTATAGTTGTGTAACTTCCCTGAGGTTTTCCAGCAGGCTGCATCATCCTGGGGCAGCACGTTGCCTACTGAGACAGTTACCCCTGTGCCCTGCTTTGCAGGGAGACAATTTGAGTACAGCAGTTCCTCAGTAGCTTAAACAACCTGAGTGCCAAGGTTTGCCAGCAGGAAATCATGGCCATAGAAGTTCCACTGGATGTTGCCGGCCACACTGTGACACTTTGTGGGGATGAAGCTGGAATACAGCTTTGTGAGGATCTTTTTGGGCTCAGAGACCCAAGCAGAACGTTGAGTTAAATGGGATGGTGAGAGCTCCCAACTCATTAGGAGTAAGGTGCTTGATGAGGCAGATGAGCATCGGCCTCCAAAACCCAGTGGGAAGTACCGTGCCTGCTTCACAGACCCGCCCTGTGCCCTGGGCTGTTCTGCTTTTTCATCAGCATTGCTGCCCTGGTATCCATGCCATGGCAGGAACTGATAGGTTGGCACCCCCAGCTGCAAAGGCAGAGGCACAGCATTTGGGCACCTATCAGAAATGAGTCACCAGCCACTTCAACAGGAGAAGCATCCCTAACCACCTCTTCATCAAGAATAACATCACTCTCGCTGGCAAGATGCTTTTCTTCCTGACTCTATCAGCCTTCTAGCAAAGACCTCCTCAGCAAAAGTTAGGAAACATACCCTGGTCTTCAGGCTTTTCCCTGGGCTTTGTCATTAGCCACTGACAAGCAACTCATTAGGAAATATTCTGTATTTTTTCTGTAGGTTCCTGTCTCGGCACTTGTAAGATTACAGCATGTGACAGAGTGTATGGGCGTTAGCCTTTTCAGCCTGACAGTTACACGGACAGATTGCTGCTTGAGCCACAGGGCATCTTCCAAAAGAAATAATCCTTGCAGAACGTGATAGATGGACAGAAACTTGAAACATCTGCAAAGGCTATAAAAACCCCATGTTAGGAGCCTATTCAGAGTGATGAAATACGGTATCCATGAGACAGTGATCTATGGGGGCTGCCCTCGACATGCTGATCTGCCACGATGAGTTGGGGTTCAGCTGTCCCTCTCCACACTTACTTGTTTCTTCTCATTAGTGTGACTGAGATAAACTGGAAACAACAAGTGGAAGTTTATTCTGTCCTTTTCTGTAGTCCAGGCAAATTCAAAATGCCAACCAATTTCAAAGGAGACTTTCCTTCTAGGGACTGGGCTTCTATAGAATATATTTATTACTAGAAAAAAAAATTGGTCACAGCTGTGAGAGCTTAATAGATGTCTGACACGTAGATTTCTACTGCCCTTACATACTTTTAGTGCTTTAAAATATGTTTGCCATCTGTTCCTGCCACAGCATTAAAAGCAATCACAGTGACTCTTTACACAGAGGCCTTAGGATGGAAGCTGAGTGGAGCCCACTAGATCACAAGTGACATGATGCCAAGTGCAGAGAATATAATGAGCGTGTGGCCAGATTTTTAAGGAGCACCGTTCGTAAGCCCTTTCCCTCCAGTGCTGGGGGTCGTTTATACACACGCATCAGCACAGAAAAGTGCCTCTAAGGACCAGCCTTACGATGCAAATAGTTGAAGTAACTGGTGAAAAGACCTAAAGTTCAGTGCTGTGTTTTACCCCATTACACAGATCTCCATTTCTAACTAGTCAATAGGCAAAAAGACAGAGGACATGTATTATGGCATTGCAGAAATGAACTTGTCTTTGGAGCGGAATTTTTCCTTCCCCCCAGGTCTGCAGAGGACAGCAGCTGATAACTCATCTGGTCTTTGCCAAATGCGCTGCACCAAGCTGATATTGATGAAGTGCCTTTCTCTCTCCTCCAAGTTAAATACCGTGCTCCTGGCCAAAATATTTATTACTCAAAGACAGGCTTCTCAATTTCCTTTGATTTTTAATGTACAGGCAATCATCCGCTTCCATTTTTTAATTGCTTTAGTTTCTCATTTTGTCAGAAAACTGGCTCTCAGCCTGATGCTTAAAGATGACAAACAAGTAACAGTGAAGTGAAAGCAGATGACCTCTTTCCAGTATCTAAACAGTAATAGATGGCAGATTATTGTCATTTCCTCAGGGTTTGTTTTGCTTTTCTACTACTAAATGCAGCTACATTTTCAGGTATGTCAAAAACATTGAGCCAACTTGTTTAACACAGAGGGTACCTTCAGCCTTCAGCCCTTGTCTTCCTGGAGTTACATACTAGCGTTTCCACTAATTTTAACTGACCATATTTTAAATATCCACTACTAACTCTTGTAGGCTGGATGATGCAATCACGCTCTTCAGCTCTGGGCACGCTACAAAGAATTCCTCCCTAATTTGACATTAAATGTGAATGTAGAGTGATTGTAATCTTAGCACTGCACTTCCATGGTGGGAACTAAACAAAGATAAAAATCAGACTCAGAATCAAGGTATTTTAAGCTAGAAACTACCCTTCTTGATTTGTTTTGCTGTTCCAAGAAGCAAAAAGCTCTTGGTGGTTCAGGTTCTGTGCTGCGCTCTTCCTCACAGTCCACAAATTTTTTATACCAACACATGTGAAACCTGAGGAACAGAGATTTGTTGTTCGTCTGCCACTTTTAATATCTACCCACACGTGTCTCACGCTGCAGTAATAAAGACATTCTTACCATAACAATGTACCTACCACAATAAATGAGGCACTGGTGACCTAATTCCATCTCTCTTAAGATCGGTGTAAAATCCATTGTACACGAGACAATTTGTGACTTCTGGTAAACATGAAATATTACATCATGGCATTAAAAAAAAAACCTGCCTAGGGAAGTGGTTTTGTCACTAAGGACTGGGAGACTTGGACTTGACCGTCTGCTGACATCAACTGAATTATGGAATACTAAACAAGTCTCTGTATTTTATTGGAGTTACATGATTTGCAGCATTATTTTTTCCTAATTCTCTCAGGTGCTTTGTTGCTCCACAACTATTGCAGTTACATCACGTAGGATATATCTACTTCATTATTTATTTTATCAACTTCTTTGTGTGCACAGTGCAAAACACTCCCAAAGCCAGTTCCCAAAGCCTTGCAAACCCTTATCCCATATTTGGAGAGTCTTAAACGTGTCTCCATGTTTCAACCATATCTTCCTGGACAATGAAACTGCTCTGGAAGCATGGACATAATTTTCGAAGACCTCTGGAATGTTTCTTGATGAGAAACTCTTGATCTCAATCATCTAGTCAGACATGAGACTTGAGAAGTGTAAAAGTACTGAGCAAATCTGCTGCTTAAAGCTGAGGGCCAAGAAATGCATTCATCTTTCAAAATTCACTGGCACTGCACAAGAGTGCATCAGTCCTGACCACAGGCTGCACTCTGTGCTATCGCAGAGTCCTAACCGCCCGGCTGTGCATGCAGCATACTACACACACAACTTTCCCATGAATGCTCTTACTATTTTTTAAAGCTGTTCACAAGCTATTTTGCGATTTCACAGAATCATAGAATGAATCAAGCTAATTATCACAAATTATTCTCCAATTTGCATCTTCATAGAATCGTGGAGTCCAACAATCACCCTGACTCTATAAAGCCGACCTCTAAACCATGTCCTTGAGCACCATGTCTACACAACCACATCTACACAACACATCGAGGGATAGTGATTCAACCATTTCCCTGGGTAAGTTTAAAAAAATGTCATAATATTGCTTCCATGTTTACCAACATTCACAAAATCCTTTAGCAGATGGCCTGGTACTGTGGAATTTGACAGATGATCATGAGTACTGTGTTTTCCTGTCTTGCAGCACTGAGGTTTCAGTTCTTACTCTTGCTCCATGTCACTGGCCAGATATTGCTCATAAAAGACGAGCCAACCAGTATATCCTTCCTATGACAAAACTGAGCATTCCCACTGCAGTTGTGACAAGGTAGTGATGTTTGTGAGGTAGCTCAGAGCCTATTTTTTTGGAAGATGTTCAATTTTCAATGAACACCAATGTTCATTTTTATCCTGATGTTCAATTCCTCCATTTTGCTAAATGAAACAGCCCTAGAAATGAGGCAGACATTTCTTTTTAGTGCTTTGATGCCTTTTCCTGGTAGTCAAAAGAAAGGAAGTATGAGCACAGTTTGTGTGCAGTCGTATCATTATTTCAGTAGTCCCCTACATATGGCAATCGTATCTATGCCAGATTTTCTATGGACAGAAAGCAAAGTTCTTGCAGCCATATGCTAGACATGATATATTTTTAACTGAGTGCTGGGCCTCTGGTACACATGCCGACACTGACGGAGAAGTTCCTTACATGATTGATTTGGCAACATGGACACCCATTTGAAAGGGCATCTTCGTGTAATGGTTATTTTCTCGTAGGCATTTACTAACAGCTTCTCCAGACTTTTCTCGAGAAGCTATACTGCTTGTAAAAAAACCAGTTCTTGGGAATGCCAACTCCTTAGGCTTAACCAGGAAAACAGTTTACATGCCCAAGTGCAAAATGCACACCTGCTGAAAATATCCATACGTCCATTATAAGTTTTCCTTGTCTCTTGCATATATTTCCATAGCCAGAACTCATCTAAATACTTGTCAGGCTGGCTTTGAGCACTTGCTCATACCAAGATGCAATTATACAGGTATGTGACAATGGTACCAGCTCTGCAGCAGGGGCTTAATAAGAGAACAAAAGTACAATGCTGACACTCCACAATGATGCAAAATGTATAGTTACTGTCAATAACACAACCAAGCACAAACAGATTCATCTGGGACATGTGAATAAAGTTACAGATTTAAACACATTTCCTTCACTGAGGAAGGAAATATATATGACATGAAATATAGTAATATACCCAACGCCACGTTTTATGCAATTGTGAGAAGATAACTGCAGCATATAACACATGACACCATTTTGATCATTTTAAAGGAAGGTTGTTCAAACGGAGCCTTTAAAAGCTACTGTAGAATCAGAGGGGTGGGAAGAGAGTGCCTGGAGACTGCAGATGGGAAATCTGATGCTCAGGTTTAAAACTGAACAGTGTCTGATGTCTATAATAGCTACAAATGAAGGCAATCAATACTATGTACGAAATACCACTGTAATGCTCTATAGTCTTAGATATCACTAAATGAATACAGATGGCATCTCTTCATCTCAAGTACTTTGATCAGACAGAACATAACATAGATTTTTGTCCCTAACAAAGCTTGACTCAAAACAAGACACAAAATGGAATGGCCAGAAGGTCGTGTTAACCTTGTGGTTTTATAGCAAAGTGCAGTGGGAGACAAAAATGGCCCAGTGTTTAGAAGTTTTGCACGTTGGCAGAGCCAGAAAGTCTGTCTGCTATCTGTTATCCTAGCATTAGCAGGCAAAGGAAGAAGCGTTAATGGGGGTTTAAGGCAAAGATTGGTAACCTAATATTAGTGAACCAATATGTCTGTTACTTTTGTGTTCATTAGTTTGATCAAGCTGTCAAAACTTTAGGAGACTGAATGATGGATATAAATCTAGCAATTCCCTCTTAACAGTCAGCACTACTGCTATCTCGGTACAGTCTGCTGCAGCGTTCTCCCTGTGTGGGACCGTAGCTGTGCGTCAGATGCTGCAGCATTTCATGCACAGGTCATGACATGCTGTTGGATATTTTGAAGATGGCAGCAGACTGATAATTTGGGGTGTATGTTAAGTAGAAGAAATAGTAAAGCTTCGGACATAACTTCTGAAAACATCAGTAAGTTTAATGGAAGCATTTCTGTTCAATGCAACCTATAGCAGTAACATAGCTGCTTCAGTTTTGTGTCATTTTACAAACATTGGTGGATGCACTTTCCCAGAAGCCTTTCAGAATAAACCACAGATATGTTTATGGCTCTTTGGCAAAGAAAGGCAGATTAATTCTGCCAAAGGCTGCAGCCTGTATTTGAGCTTATGGTACCCCATCCCATTTTTTGTACCAATAAAATAGTGAAGTGCCTGGCAGAGAGAGATGTCTGCTTGCAGGCACAAGGCTGGGAGTCTGGAGACTCTTCAGGTCCTAACATGCATTTCTAAATCAGGATACTCTACGAATGGAAATTATTATTCCAAATGAGAGGCCAGTCTTCACCAGGACACATCTGTACCATCACCTATGGCCCTGGTGCTGAGGTTTGCCATGTGCATCAGACACTGTTCCTATCCCTGAGTGGGATCAAGTAAGGGATTTCTGTAGAAATAAGTAAATAATTACCTTCCAGTGATAATCAATCCCCTCTCCTGCATACTTAGCTGACCTTTGAAAATACTTTTCCACCGTTTTTCATGGAAACCCATAGACATCAACAAGCATTGCTTCTGCCAGTGTCATTATCACTGAGATAATAAACAATCTTTATGGCCTCAAGCTAAATGTAGTATTTCAAAGTTAAAGAACACCAATCAATACTTTCATTATCTGCACTATAAATTATCCATTAATGGAAGCTCATTAGGAAAGGCACCATCTTTTTCCCCCTGTACCATCAAGAGATGCTCTGGGCTCACAGCTGGCATTGCAGGCTGTATGACTTTATGGAGAGTGGGGTTTTTTTAGAATGTCCTGGAAACCCACTGGTTCAGGGCTCTGGAAAGCAAGGAGGCAAGAAAGCCAGGGAGCAGCCAGAGCTCTTTTCCTCTTTCGTTTAGGCACTCCAGGAAGATAAGAAATAGGTCATGGCAGACTTGAACCCATCCTGCCAGACCATATACCAGAAAAAAAACACCAAGTTAAAACTAGCAGATAACAAAGAGATGGGGAAATGGCAGGGAAACTCACTTCAGCAAGTTCTGTTGCCTAATACATTAAGACACGTTGAGAAAGCGTGGAAGCAAGTCTGCAATTTTTGCCATCCACGTGCTGTCTGCTGTGTAAGTTCATGGCCTGTGAAGATGCTCTTAACAAGCATTTTTGTTTGGTTTCAAAGTTTTTCCCAACTTGGTCTCCATGTTTGTGCCTTCTAACATTTTCCTCCTGAAGAAGAAACTGGAGAAAGCAGCTACAGCATCATAGGAAAGGCTTCTTAAACACCCAGAGCATTTCAAACCTTAGGTTTCTAGGACTGTTGACAGGAGCAGTATGGCAGTTAATAACTTACATTTCTTACATTCAAACTTAGTGTTTTATCCTCTGTCTATACCCCTGTTATAGACTTCGTTACTGGTTGAATATGGACTTTAAGGAAACCAGAGCCAGTGAAGACATAAATGGTCCTGGGTCAGTTTGAATAGCTCAGGTTAAGAGCTAAGAGCACTCAACACCTTTGCAAGGATCTCAAGATGCTGCCAAATTTAGCCTTCTGATTTGGCATTTTTAATTTCCACTTTCAGCTATTTCAAACTGTTCTTATCAGCATCCATACTTGTAACAGGTTGAAACTAAGAAACTGCTTTGCTTCCAGGTTTTAAGGGGAAAGGAAACCAAAGCAGTCAGGTCTCAG
>JAOXOE010026472.1:0-21594 GCA_028565055.1 Phoeniculus purpureus
GAGCCAGGCTCTGCTCAGGGGCACCCAGTGACAGGACAAGGGGCAGCGGGTGTGAGCTGGAGCAGAGGAGGTTCCACTGAGAGAGGAGCTCACTGACCGCCCCACACACCGCACTGCTGACTCTCAGAGCTCACTGACAGACCTGCACAGGTGAGGATCTCGCTCGGTGCGTGGGAACAGTGCAGTGCATTAGTCAGGAAAACTCAAGGGCTATAAAGAGAGCAAAACTTATTCAATATTTTACTTAACAGCGCCTTGTTTTCTAACTGAACCACAACTGCTGCCGTATAAGGAGGTAAAAACCTATTTGCTTACAGGAAGGTGACTCCTGACAACCCTTCCCTGTCAGAACAAAACACATCAAGGAGAGGTTTTCCCAGCCGCTCGACGTCACTCCCGCCTCAATGCCGACTCCCCTTTATGATGCGCTGGTGCTCACCGAAGTCTTCCAAGGGCTTCACAAGCTCAGAAAACCTCAGAGCACGAACCAAACACTCCAAAATACAGGTTCTCTGATATTTTCCCGACACTTAACAAACTGTTTACATGTAAACCAAGAATCCGTCTGTCAGCAACACATCCCGTTCCTTAAGCTCGCCCCAGCTCTAAGGGCAGCACGTGCCCTGGGCACAGCGAGAGCAACGGTGCGACACAGGCTACGTGATGACGACGTTGGGCAAACCATAGAGCACACAATTGAAACACACCGGGCGAGCTGCAGGATGACCTGAGGAACTCTGAACGTTCTGTTCTTCTGCTTCACCTCTAGGACATCTGTCAGGATCAGCTTCCGCTGCAAAAACGATTTTAAACCATTACGACTTGACTGTGACCCCGCAGAAGGGTGTTTCCAGCAGTCACTGACCACGTCTGCTGTGTTTGTCGGTTTTGTGTCTTTAGAATGATCACTGCCCCTGCATCTGAGAAGCATTGTCTGACCCCTGCCCCTCCAAACTCAGGCAGTGCTGCTGAGCTGAACTCTCTTTAAATCTGTGACAGAGTGTAGAGGTCATCTACTCCAACCCCCTTCAGGGGCAGTGACACCCGGCACACCTCCAGCACGCGCTCATGACTGCCTGAACACAGGCGCAGGACCTTGCACTTGGACTGGCTGAACCCCATGGGGTATGCACAGGCCCAGCCTGGGACAGGCTTGACCTGTCATGGTCCCCCTGGGCTAGAAGTCACTTTATTAGAAGTTGTTTTATTCAAAACTCTTCTGCCCTCTCCAGGAAGTTTCTCAGCCACCATTACTCACATCTCGTGCACCCTTTGCAGTGCAAACTCCCTGAACAGCGTGGGGTCAGCCTGTCCTCCTGCAGCCTATCTGTACACAAACCTTTTGGCTGCTCGTGTCCCGCTCCTGGTGCAGACTTGCAGTGACACTGCTCCACCTTAGAACAGGCAACGTTCAGGTTTGGGGTAGCTGCGACAAAGCCACTCCAAGCACAACGTGCCCTCAGCGCTCTTCCCACAGTCCGTTCTCGTACGACCTGTCACAACCTCCACGCCTACCCGAGTGCTGACTGCAGCTCCACCACGCTCTGCTTCACACCCACTGATGTTGTGACGTCAGTCGTCTGAGCGAAGGTTTTCAATTCGTACCTTGGGTCGAGTCCCTTTCCCGGTGGACCTGGCACGTTTGAAGCGCACGGACCGCCTGCCCAGTAGTCCTACCCGAGCTCAACAAGCCTGGAAATAAGCGTTAAGCGAAAGTGAGCTTCTCAGCGGAAGTTCTGCAAGACCAGAACTCCCCAGCCCCAGCCTCGCGCCTGCCCAGCTCAAACCCCGGAGAGATGGCGCCTTTCACGGGCTCCGTTTTCTACCTCTGAAGAGGTCAGTTGTGTCCAGCTTTTTCCCACAGGGATCTAGCGGACAAGGGGAAAGGGCTTGAAACTGGAGGAGTTCAGACTAGGTCTGAGGAAGAACTTCATCAGAACAAGAGGGCAGAGACTCTGGAATCAGCTGCCCAGAGAGGCTGGGGCTGCTCCCTCCCTGGAGGTGCTCAAGGCCACCTGGGATGAGGCCTTGAGCAACCAAGTCTGGTTGAGAGGTGTCACTGCCCCTGGCAGGGGGTTGGAGGAGATGATCTCAAAGGTCCCTTCCAACCTGAGCCAGTGGAAGGTTCTCTGTTGCTGCAGACTGACAGCTCCGAGGGCACTTCTCCTCACCATGGAAACCACACCTTTACACGTAACTGAAACCACCCCTGAGGCTGGCTCGGGCAGGTTGTTCTGATCTGTTTAGACGATCAAACTGTCGGCAGCGTGGTGGTCCCTGCACGCAGTTCGCTGCCTGCGAGAACTCCAGTCACAGCTTGGTGAGGAGCAGCGGGAGCCAAGAGAGGGGCACGGGCAGACGCTCACCCCGCGAGCACAGGCACGTCTGCAACGACGCACATGCGGAGACAAACGCTAGACGTCCAGGTGCAGGGAGGACGGAGCCAGACTCTTCCCAGCAGTGACAACAGGCACAAGCTAGAACTCATGGAGTTTCACTTACACAGGAGAAAGGACTTTGCCGTGCGGGTGGCAGAGCAGCGGCACAGGCTGCGCAGAGAGGCTAAGGAGCCTCCTCTGGAGACGTTCCAAACCCACTTACGTGCAGTCCTGTGCGACCTGCTCCAGGCAATGCTGCTGGAGCAGGGGGTTGGACTAGCTGATCTCTAGAGGTGCCTTCCGAGTCCAACACTTGGACGACTGTGAAATACTTACTCTCACACAACACGTCCAGTCTTTCCACGTTCTCTTGCCACGTAGCGGACCACTGGTTGGCTACTACAGAGCGAACGCCAGCAAGGCTCAGAAGCACTGCTGCCTCTGCCGGTCTCCCTACAGCAGCGTGTAGACAACTAGAGAGAGTAAAAAGTGTGAAGTCAATGAACAAAACAAGTGCTAACAGATGAAAGAGGTAACCCAAGGTACAGAACCGAAGGAGAAACCATACAAGGAAGAAGCAAAGTCCTCGGAGGACACCACACCTGACAGGCTGTTGCCACCTTTTGCCCACTGAAAGCGCTCTACGACCTTCACAACCTTCTGGAACAGCGGGGCCCAGCACCACACGCAGGGTCCAGATGAGGCCACACCACTGCTAACACATTGGACCGCTCCTCTCAGAGTCAGCTGGTTGTGCTGGGTCTGATGCCCCCTTGGCTGCAGGGCACACTGCTGGCTCTTGCTGAGCTGCTGCCAAGTGGCAGTCCCGGGTCCCTTTCCACAGGGCTGATCTCCAGCCACTCCTCTTCCAATCCACACCTGGGCCCACTGCTACTCTGTCCCCGGGGCAGATTCCAGGCTTTGGGCGTGTGACGTTCCAGACGTGACTGCCCAGTGCTCTGCTCTGCCTGGATCCCTCTACGAGGCCTCCTGCCCCTCCAGAGCATGACTGGGCTATCTGAAAACTCAGAGTGGACTAACTCACTCATGAAGAAAGTTATGACGCTGCCACCATTCGCCTTGCCCTCACTACCTCGGAAGTTGTCTGTCGCACACCACACACCAAGAGCTCCCGATGGACAGGCAACAAACCCCAGGCTGCTCATCCTGCCGCAGTAACACAGGGCTGGCTGTCAGACAGTTCAGCCCACGAGACCTTAGTAGGGCTTTAATCAGTCGTTTGCTGAAGCGAACCTCTGTGTACCACATGAAAACGTTTGGAGACCCAGGAACTCAGAACCGGGAGGCAGATGAAACGCAGCAGCAGCACCTCTGCGCCCTTCTGTTGCTCACGGCCTCGTGGCAGGGCCAGAAGTGAGGCAGCCACGAGATGAAGCGTCCAGCCTTCCCCCAGGGGTAAATACCAGCCCTTCTACTTGCAGCGGTAATTGAGAGCAACTGCAACTCCAAATTTTAGCTCTGCTCTGAAACACAGAGAATCTGGTTTACTGTGGACTTCACCGAAACCACCATCCCCCACCTGCTGCGTGAACCAGCGCGCGCGATCCTGCGGGGACTCTGCTCTGGCCGCAGCAGCTCCAGAAGCACCATCAGCCGGCAGTCTGGAAAACACGTGTGGCACAGCAGCTGATGAGAACAGCCAACAAACACACACCTTCACATCAGACCTTCCTTCCTGAGAACAGGCAGCGACTGATGTGAAACTGATGCATTTCAGACACAACTGTCAAGCACCGTGTAAAAGAAAACTGATTCGGTTGTCCTGGTGTTAGCTGGTTTAACCGGGCTACTGTTTCCCACAGCGTCCGGCAGGCGTTTCTGCTGCCCCATCCAGGGACGACCGGTAACCCTAACTGGTAACGGAGCCCATGCACCAGCGTCTTACAGGCTAGTGGCCCGCGTGACTCCATTCTGCAGGAGGAGGCACCTCGCTCAGGGGCGACACTTCGAGGACCACATGTGTTCTGCTACTAAACACCAAACCCACGGACAAGGACAGGAGTCACCGGGAAAATCATCGCACGACTCCATTTTTCCAACTCCATAAATCCCAACATTCCGAAGGGGAGACGGCCAAAACGTCTTTGTGAGGCCAATCAAGAGAGCTGCACAGCAGAGCAAAACCTGCACAGGGCAAGGCTAACCCTAGCCCTAACCCAACCCTGGGTCTGGGCCAAAGTGCCAGCAGCGGTACCGCGGCAGCGTTAGAGCGCAAAACGAGTACGACGGGCAGGGAGGGATGGTGTCGTTCCAAACCACGCTGCAGCTTGCTTCTCTCACTTGGGATGTTCATAGCGGCAAGTCTGCTGAGGGCAACGTGGGACACGAATCTCTCCATCCCACAGAACAGAAACACGCTGCAGGTTGTCAGCAGCTGCTCCCACTCAGCCTGGCTGAAAGGAAGGAACAAGAAAAGAAGTGGGTGACTCTTGAGCTACGATCCTGCGAGAGTGTCCGCGCAGAGATGTTTGTAAGAGCTGCCCCAGGCAAAGCAGGCAGGCAAGGACGACTGCAGAATTCTGTGGAAGGTGACCACTAACGACCACCTCAACACAGCAGGTGCGCCCAGCCCAGCACCGTCTCACGCTGAGCGGGAGGCACAGTGTTTTCCGACGAACAGCAGGCGTCCTTAGAGTCACTGATGCAGACACGCAGGCATCACACAGCTTTGGAACAGCAGCATTTAACTAGCATCCAATGAGCCTGTTTACACGGGCACCCGCCAGGACACAAGAACGCCCCGTTCTGCAGAGATGTGACTGATCGGCCTCGCTGGCAGCAAAAGCCACGCGGTTCAGTCACAGGTAACTCCCTCTGCAAATCTACACAGCGATTTCCTGACTGTTGACTCTGTCAGAGGATTCATCACTGCTCGACCTCAAGGTCCCTGTTATAATCTTAAGAGTAAAGTACTTCTGCAGTGAACAAAGGGTGTTCATGAGTAAACTCCTTAGAACAGTGTTAGCTTCGTCATCAGACATTTGCAGTCGTGAACAGTGAGACAAACCTTCTCTGCTGCTGAAACCCGCCCTCCAGTCTCAGAGGCCACGACACGGGTTTTGGCACCCGCATTTCAAACCGGCCACAAGCAAAGGCAGCCACGGCATCGCTGCTGCTCACACGCCCTTGCGGTGAGCACACAGGCTGCACCAGCAGACCTTTTCTCTACAGACACAGCAGGTCCGGGGAAACAATCTCAATCATTTCAGGCCACTGTGCGTCTGACCCCTCAATCGCCGCCCGCAACCCTAACCCTCCACGTGCACTTTGAGCGGACAGAGGTCAGCTGGGTGCTCAGCAGCTCTGCAAAACATGACCGTGTCGTATGAACGGAGCCTCGGAACAGGCACACGGACAAGACACGGAAGCAGGCGTCAGTACAGACCTCGGGACACGCACGCGGCCACAAACTCCCTCCCACTGCAGGCTCAGTGAGTCCTGGTACTTCTCCAAGACTTGCTTTATCACGGTGGAAGGACTTCCAGCCTCTGTAACAAGAGAACAGGTCATCGTCATGAGCGTGCAACAGCGGATACCGGGCTTGCCCCCATGACCCTAGCTGGGCGTTAATTTCTGCCGCTTCGAAATCACACGGCAATATTTAGCGACTTGTTGAGGCCATCGTACCCTGCCGAGTGATCCACACCCTTCCCGGGACTGACGGGGCTGCAGCCTAATGGCACACGCTCGAGAAAGCGGACACGCTCCTTGAAAACAAGCCTGCGCTTCACGTGGCTGACGCAGCGAGAGGGTCGCCCGGGTGACCATCTACCTGACCCCACTACGTGAGCATCTAGCGCTACGGAAGACACACTAAGCAGCCTAGTTTCCTCCCTGAATCTGAGGCAGGGGACGTTGTTTCAGCCCTGGACAGGGATAAGCAGTCCAGTTCCGATGAAAAGCTCAGCACCACGACTCCATTTTCTGCTCAAAACGATCTAAATCCACGGGCAGGCTGTGGGAGAAGCATGATTTCACGCGAGCAGTACCTGCCTCTCCTCCTTCGTCACAGGGGCCCGCGACATCTGACAAACAGTCAAGCAAACAGCCGCTACAGAGGTTTAGCTGAGGCACCCAGGCTGCAGCTGGCCAAAGGATACACTTGACCCCGTGAGCAGCAGCAGGCAGGCAGTTCGGGGGCGGATCGGGGCGAGCCGGCGTCTGCAATCACAAAGAGCGCGCTTGACTCACGCAAAGTCTCCGCTGGCTGTCGACAGCGCCCTGCTCGCCGTGCGCGCCGCCGAGACGCACTGAGGTGTCGAAGGCAGGGCTACACGCAGCACGCTACGGCGCTCGGTCTTCAAGGAGAAGGACAGCGCCAGCTGCGCCGCGCTGTCTGCAGCGCTCCCGCGTCCATCGCGCACACCTGAGTGCGCACGGGCACACACCCACCCCTACGGAAGCGTGTGCACGCCGCAGAGACAACGCACGCGGGCGGAGGCAAGCAACCGTGAGCACACGTCACAGCGGCACAGGGAGAACCGCCTCTGTCCTTGTTGCAAAATCAACAAGCAGCGGCACTCTCAGGGACTCGTGCACTGGTCTTTCCACTTCACAATTCTAGCACCATAAGCTGAGTCTCTGTGCGAGCCACCGGGAGTTGCTGCCTCAACAGGCGTGGACAACAAAGGGCAGCTGCGCCTACGGAGTCCCCTTTAAAGTGTGGGAAATTCACCGTTTGGATGTTCTTCTTCTGACGGGCCTTTGGGTTTCTTTCTCTAGACGTTCCAACATCTGCTTTAACGTCAGTCTCTGTGGAATTGAAAAGAGGAATTGAGTTGAAAGGCAGCCCTTTGTCTCTTTAAGTCACAGGCACCGCAGCGGCACTGAACGACTCCTTCCGTTTGTCATGACACAGTAACGCTGCTGTGGATCAACACAAGGCAGCCAGCGCTACAGCTATGGCCACGCTGCGAGCTAGTGAAGCAAGACTGCCATAGTCTGTGTCCATCTAACACACCGGAGACCTACGGTACGTCGCGGGAGAACACAAGACTCCACTCGGCTCACCTAGCGTAACCTGTCTGCCGCGTCGTTATGCTGATGCAGAGCATTTATGTAGCAGTACCTGGCTCTGCCAGATGTAGACGGTTGTAGAGAAGCTGGAGAGAGAAGTCTCTGCATACAGAACGCATTCCTTCCTCTTTAAAGACGCTCAGCGCTTCCAAAGGCAACTCCACAAAGGACACATCTCCTAGCACCACCACGCACGATCCTACATCCACAGGTGTGCCTGAAGAAACGTGACAGAACGTGGCTGAGCTTCAGCAGTCCTCAGCACGCGTACGAACAGCTGAAGTCAGCGTCCTCAGCGTCCTCGCGCGTGCGACACCCGGACTCCATTTGCGGCAGGGGCGAAGGGCACTGCGCACAAGCACTGGTGGGGATACCGCCACCCCCAAGGCGCTGGAGATCCAGCACACGGAAGACCTCTGCGGAAGCAAACTGCAATACTGAACTTGATATGGGAAACGGACCAAACCGTCGCTAAAACTTTTCTTCCTCTCCTCGGCCTCCAGAAACGGAAACTAAACCGACAGCACGAGGGGTCTCTGCACGCCTGTGCTGCACGCGCGAGAGCGCCTACCCCACAGCCTGTTGGGCTTGCTGTCCTCCTTCTGCACTTCAGCTGCTGAAGTGGGTTTGCTCTGCTCCCTGGGAAGAGGAACCACAGGCAAAACGTTGACAGCACTAAGCACAACTTTCCGGAGGAAGCGCAAAGACAAAACCCCTCGATGAAACCCGAGTGCCCTCCGTTCTGGAAATCCCAGCCTTCGCTAGCACAAATGACGATGTTTCACCCCAAACGCAGCACTGGCTAACTCGAGGTAGAGAGCAGCACGGCACACACTGTCAGCGGTCTAGCCCACGGTTCAACACCCCACCCCGCCCCGCACACCCTGCCCGTGCTGTCTTTCAAGAGGTAAAGAGTGCGCTCAGCAGGGCGCGTTCGTGCGTTGGTAGGGCGTGAGGAACCTTTTCATCCTCACTAACTGCGACAGAGCCAGTCTCAGTGCTCACCTGATTCCAGAGAAATCCAGCTGCGACAGCGCTGGCTGCAGATACTCTTCCATCATTCCCAGTATTTCAGAGAACTCTGTTGCCGAGCCGGGTCCATCGTGATCTGCTTCCTCTGCTGGAGTCTGTCTCACACAGGGCAACAGAAACCAGAACGCTTACAAAACGGGGGAGTGTTGTGTTAAATCAGAGGCTAAACCACATAATCCGAAACATCACGCAATGGAAAAGACAGGCACAGGCAGTCGGTTCCACAACCGATTCAGAAGACCCCTCCCAGCAGCGCTTTGCCAAATGTTCTGACCCAGCTCCAGTGCCAGATGTCTCCAAATACTATAGAGCCACCGATTCATAAAGATGTTCAGGTTGGAAAGACCTTAAAGATCAGAGAGTCCAACCATTACCCCACCTGTCCCACAGCCACTGCCAACCAGGTCTCCTAAGCTCCATACCTGCAAGACTTAAATATGCCCAGTGATGGTAACAACCACCTCCCTGGGCAGCCTGTTCCACCGCCTCACGACCCTTTCACAGAAGAAGTTTTTCCTAATGCCTGACCTCAAACTCCTCTGGTGCAACTCGAGGCCATTTCCTCTTGTCCCACCTCTCTACAACCTCCTTCCAGGCAGCCAGACTCAGCAACAAGGCCTCCCCTCAGCCTCCTTTTCTAGCCTCAGCTCCTCATCACCACACTTCTGCCATGTCAGACAGGAATGGCAGAGGAGCCAAGCAGAGGGAAAAGCTGATGTGCTGCTCCAAACCACGCGAGCAGGCTGTGGAAGGATGACGTCGAGAAGCGAACGGTTACCCCGGGAACAAGCTGCAGTCCCGCACACAGGACGGCCGCCCTGCTTTGCAGGTGAGAGAAGCAAAACCATTACCACACGTGCTCTGGAGACACGCTCTTGCACGTTTTGAGCGACAGTGTTTTCATGGCAACTCCTCATCTTTTGCTGCTTGCGAAGGCGAATCTTCTCCAGCAGAGCACAAAACGCATCAGGATTCACGGGAAACCGGCAGACTTGAGCCTTCACTAGTCAAAGGAAGACACCACCATCTTAGAACCCCTTCTGAGGCGCCACGCGTGTGCCCAGAGACCATCAGGTTCCAAACCGAGGCTCTCTCTTGAGAGTGAGGCGACTGCTTACACGCGTTTGGCGCAAAACACACGGGAACGCACGAGGGCAAAACATCGCGACTGCTGTTGTTCACATCAACTTCAGTCTTCAAACAAAACCCTCTGCCACGTGTGCCCAGACACACAATGTCTGAGGATGAGGCACAGGGAGTTAGATCGTATTTCCTCTCCTCTGGTCCTCACCAGTTACAGCTTTAAAAGCATCATTTAAGCCTCCAGTGACTGTAGCAGCGGAGCCTTCTCGCAAAGTCAGCACCAGGAGTTTTATCTCCTAAAGGTAAGAGGCACTTACTCGCTGGCTGGGTTGGCTTCCCCTTTCCTTTTTGCTGTGCAGCAGACGCTCTGGGCATCTCAATCAACGAGCCGTACAGATGTGATCTACGGAAAGCAGAACAGTCACTGGCAGACCAGACAGCCCAGCCTTGTTCACACAAAGCAGCTTGGTTAGAGGAGCAGTTATTACCCCCTCATTTCACATGCTCACAGACTCTTTCAGGAGGCAATACTTACTCCCACCCTGGGGTGCAAACACCTATAGAACCTAACAGAGAGCTGTGAGGAAAGCTCTGTCCTCGCTGTACATCCAGTGAGGTAGAATCTTTGTTCCATGAGACCTGTGTCAGACTTTCCACAGTTGTTGAAGGTGCTTGTGGTCAGTTTCTACAGCTCAATTTACGAGTAGTTGCTATTTAGGCTGAAAAAAATGAGATCCTTTACGGCTTTATAAAGCTAAATATGACCCCTCCTAATATTTTCAAAAGCAGTAAGAGCTGAAAACCATGAACAGGTTTCAGGAGGACAGCAAAAATGGCCTGAAAAGCTCCCAGGCTACCTCTGAGATGTCACAAACAACTAGGTGACTCACAAGCCCAGAAACACATTGTGCTCTGAGCTGCAGGCAGTTATTTACATGTGAGTTTGTTCGCTACCCTACAGTTTACATCTGTCAAAATTAGAGGTAAGAGACAGCAAACAGCCAAACTGGTACCAAACGATGACGTTCACAGCAAACGGAATGTCAAACCCGAGTGATGCCATCCCATACCTGTCTTCTGAATGCTGGAGAATAACTATGTTGAAATTCGGTGGCAGTTCATCCAGGACATTAAAGTGCTCAACAGGGACACAGAGGTTTCTCCAAGCCTGTAAAATCATCCACAAGCAGCTTTACTCCACAGAGCCAAAGCAGCAGCCTACAAACACACACTTTGCCTACCTGTGCAGTCTCTCTACCGGCCACACTTTGTCAGTGACCGAGCCCCGCAGGTACAGCTGACTTGACAGCAGCTCTGATTTCATTAGTTTCTAAGCCAGGGTCTTTTGATCTTAGTTTCAGTTTCCACTTTCAGATCTCAGACACGTGAGGACCACGTATCTCTCAGACGGCTTAGACCAAACAGCAGAGTGTCTCCCAGAACAGCTCAGCCATGACTTGCTGCAGAGCTAAGAATCAGACGAGTTATGTTTTACTGGTTGGTTTCGTTAAGCACCCAGCTAGCAACAGCAGTTGGCGGATGCCCAGAGTCATGGTTGGAGGATTAAAAAATAATCCTTTTTTTTAATATAAACAATTCAGGCTCTTCACTTGCAGGGGCATCTGCATGTCTCAAACTGGATGGCTGGATGCTGTTCAGACAACACAAGGAATCTGCTGCAACAGTCCTATATGGTGGCATCTTCAGCTGGACGGGGCCTGACTCACAAGAAATGAACGATTCCAGCGTGCTGGGAGCACGGCTCTGCGACCCAGCCCCACCAAATCGCAAGTGGAACTGCATCCTTAGCAGTCTCACTTCTGAGTGAAGTTACACAGCTCCCGCCACACACAGCCCTGCAAGCACAGCCATGGGATGGCACGCACCCTGCTAGTGAAAACGAACTTCGAGCCGTGGCCGAGCCCACTCGGGTGCTAACAGGACAGTTGCCGCTCTGCGTGTGTGCCTGCACTGCACGCGTCTACCCAACAGACACAGTAACATTAACAGGACAGCTCGCAGCAGTTACCACCGAAGTCGCAGACAGCTGCTGTTCCACGTTTTTTAGAAGATCGCTCGTGCCTCTGCTTTGTTTTAAGTGGTTCTGAAGATGCAGTAACGCTGCCGCTCGAGAGCTGCTGGTGTCAGATGCAGCTGTTAGCAGGACACTCTTCATTGTCAGAGCAGCTGCACAACTCTGTGAAACCACAGAATCATTAGGGACTGGAAGGGACCTCGAAAGATCACCCAGCCCCAGCCCCCTGCCACAGCAGGATCCCCTAGACCAAGCCATCGGTTTACTTTCTATCCCCAAACAACAGCAAACACACTCGCACGCTGCGTGCGCCACATACGCATCCATTACAGCCTCTTGCTTGAAAGGTCAGCGGGCTGGCAACAGTCGGTGGACCATTAGTGTTTACACTCTGACACAAACAGTCTCGCAAGACCGTCGGCATAACTATGAATAGCTAGAACGTACTTCTTTGTTTGCTCTTGTCACCCGCAGCCCTGCATCTAGTCACCTCAGGAGTGCACAGAGAGGCAAGCGCCTGTGCTCTGAAGCTGGCCTGTCAACACGCAGAGCCTTCTCTGTGTCTTTCACTGTGTGCCCACCACATCCAGCCACTCTCAGCTAGTCACCGTAATTCAGTCACGCTGCCATCTTTTCAGGTACGCGGTCATCTGCAAAGGCAGCGAGTCTAAGCAGACAGAACCGCTGAAACGCCACTGATCCAACGTTCTGGACTCAGCAAACGCGGATGCATTCGCTCACTCGCACTGCTCGCCAGCTCTCATATGTATCCAGACAGTCTGCTCTGCAGGACCCATCCTCAGTGACACGAGCAGACGTTTTGCTCGTGTAACTGCAAACGCTCTGTGCACTGCAAAGACGACTGCGCACGCGAGCTGCAGTACCTGATGAAGAGCCAAAAACTGGCTGGTTGAAACGGGATCAAGGAGCTGAAAGCACTCGACCATTTCCAAACTAGCAGGAGCCAGAACGTCGACAACACTGTGAGTGAACGCAATGCCCACGCACTGCACCAAAGCTTCGCTGGCCTGAGAGAGGTATTTCTGAGACAACCTGTGCTCCTTCTGAGCGAAAAACAGAAGAAGGTGGTTTATGTTAGAGTGCGTGTTGCTGTCAAGCATTGGTTACACTCGCGGAGCTCATTGCTGTGTCAGAACAGACAATTACTACTGTCTCGTTACTAATCGTAATGATTTGTCTCCTTTCAAAGGCATCTACTCAATGCAAACACAGATCCATTACTGAGCAGCCCTCAACACCTGCTAGACAACATTAAAAATAAAGGTATTAGTAAGTCCACTAAGATTCTGGCACAAAACAAGCAAAAGAGCATTTGAATTCCAGGCACCACGAGCTGTTCAGAACCAAGAACTCCACATCCATTCTCTGTACAGCTGTTTCCTTTACGAGACACCTACTCTTACCGAAGGTGTTTCCCAGTTATATCAGCATCACAACTCTTCATCACTGATCCCTAGTGCATTTTGAACTCCAGTAATTCCAGAGGTCTGTTATCAGACCCCTGTAAAGCTCAGAGACAGCTGCCTGTTCACTCTGTCCTGACTGCTACAGGCTTCATCAGGGGAAACCACTGGCAGAGAAATTGCTTTGGTCTGAGAGCAGCTGGCAAAGCTCAGCCGGGAGCACCCCACAGCACCTCTTGAGGGGTGGGACAGACGCACACGGTAGAGTCGTGACGGACAGCTGGTTTTTGGGTGCTTTTCGGGTATTTCTTTTGTGTGATGAAACTGATGTGATAATTATTTCCATCATCAGTTTGAACAGAACTGATGGGATAAAGTGAACACTAGTCCGTAATAAATTAAACTCTCTTAAATTCTAATTGAAGCACAAAACCCAAGATACCTTTAGCTCCTGTATTTTCATCCTCAACTTGTCACGCTGACACACAGTAGTCACTAAACTGCTGTCTGTCGCTCCCTGGGCGCTGCACTCTGCTGAATTCAGGGAAGGTTTTGTGATGGCGACGTCTGACTGACCTCCTTCCTGCTCAGCACAGCGTAAGACAGGAATAATTACCCATCCCACCCAGCACAGCTGGTGAATTCCTGGTGTGGAGGTCTACGCAGAAATAGGACTCATCTGCAAGCATCCTGCCACAAGAACCCCCTCATGGTGGGAGAGCTCGCAGTGTTATCAGGCACAGAAATGCCTTAGTGCTATGATGACCATCAAACTGAAAAGACTCCCCCAGAGCACCTCTAAGACCTTGACTGTCTGGTGTTTGTCCTCAGTTCACTTCTTCTTCACTCTTTGACGACTCAATCACCGCTACTTTTCTGACAGGGTGTTCTTACTGCAGCACAAACGGAACCCACGCACCCGAGCTTTTAATCTACAAGTGGGTCCTTCTTGCTGGCATGGAGTCAGGGTCAGGCAGCCAACCTGCCTGGCCACCCAAGGCACCCAAGGATTTATGGTTTTTTCCTCTCTCTCTCTCCTGGAAATACCGCCATTAGCTAGTTATCTCATTAATGAACACGAATTAATCTACGTGAGGGCGGCACCCAGAAGCAGTTCTCTGACAGCACCTGGCTCAGCGCACACTCTTACTGCGGGGTGTGCGCCGAGCGCCAAAGCTTCAGCAAAGAGCGGGACACGAGCGCGCACGGCAAGCGCAGCCTGGCAGACAAACCAATTCAGACAGCAAAGAGCGGTACCGTCACAGCTGGCTTCCAGTACGTCTCCGAACAAACAGGATCCACATCGCCGGCAAGGAAACGAAGAGCTTTTCCAGTGAGGTGCAGACACCTGGATCTGATGTCGGGACAGCCCTTACAAAGGCTCTGCAGGCTGGCTAACTGAGCCACCACGACGTGACCCACAGTGTGCTCCATACGCTTCCAGTCCTGCTGAACAGACGTGCTCGCGCTCGTTCACTCAGGCGTAACCGCACCTCGCAAGGCAAACGTCACACGGACAGGCCGGCAGACACTTGTTAGGTGCGACTACGCCTTCAATGACAAACCAGCTGCTTCAGCAGACCCGTGAGCAGCTCGCGACCCATCACGAAGGTCCACTCGTACGGCCATAAGCAAACGGCAGCCAGCGCTGAGGGAAGAGGGGGACTCTCTGCTTTCCCGTTAGAGCACTTCCTGTTCTCGTGCTCACAGACAGTTACTGCTCTGCTCCGTGGGCACGACTCACGTGCGTTGGGCAGTTCTGCCCAGAACTCAGAGTTTTGAAAACCAGCCAGACACACAAATGCAACCCCCCAACAAAGCCTCGAGTCCCTGCTGCTCTTCGGGGATCTTAGGTCTCTGCACTTGAGCAACAAAACCCCAGCCAACCAAACCAGCACAGACTAACCAGCCCTGCAACTACCACCGCACACTTGAACTTCCTTTGCTGCAAAAGCTCCACTGATGCTCTGGGGACCCCCTCAACCAGTAGCAGAAGTAACTCTGCAATAAAAACATCCCTGGGAAACTCTGTCGCAGGTTTGACACCCGAGTCTCAGCGCCAGCTGTTCTGCGTTACCTGCTCTGTCGCATCATCTTCGATGGCTCCCCTGACGAACGCCGCCACAGCTTCACGCGATGCTGCTTCCCCCAAGGTTTTCAGCCTTTTCTCAGTAATAACAAGACTGAAAATATCCAAAAGGATTTCCACGAGGTGTATTTTCCTGTTAGCCAGCTGCCTCATGAGAGGGAGACTAACGTTTGTAGTCTGAAATACAAAAGAGAGAACTTTAATTCCCAACGTTACCCGACAGTAACTTAAGGTCGAACATTTCTTTTAACTGAAGAAGCAAGTGTTCCCACAACACTTGTGTCAGACGCACGGCAGCGAAGATGTTTAAGTAAGTTAGAAGATAAACTTCCCTGTCAAATACGTTACAAAGCAGGCACAGGGATGACAGAGAAGCAGCTGGGTTTTTTAACTGCGGGGTAAATGTCGAACTCCCAATTCCAAAGGAGCCACGGGCAGGTTTGGTACCTGCACAGAAGCACCTGCTTTCCAGAAAAATCAAACCAGAAAACACGCTGGACGCTGGAATCCAGTAACAGTGGTACAGGCCAGGAAAGGGGGTTGCAGGCTCCCAGCACCCAAGGACAGGCTGCCTTTCTTCACAGAACCTTCTGCGTAACCTTTTTCCCTGAGCAACAGACACTTTACTGTGAGAATTTTAATCTTGCGCGTTTGGAGAGTCAAGACATCTCTACATTTGGACCTTTTATTCTGTAGCTATCAGATAAATGTTGGAACTAAATAAAACCGACAAAGACCAGACCAACCCTCTAATTTCTGCTTCTCTTCCACATGGAACACGGGAACTCCTGTGGCAGGCAAGGTTTCCTGTGACTCAAGCAGAGTCTATCGCTACAGGAAGATACTCTGTAAAGCCAGGAATAATCCCAGAACGAGTGACCAGTAGAGTCCCACCAGGTTTATTTACATGAGTAGAAAAATGATAAAAGTCCAGACCTCATCAGCTGCAAACAAGCTGCAAACATTACGAAACACCTCCTCTGTCCTGGACACCGCCTTCAGAGCTAAGCTGTAAGCCTCTAGATAGTGACTGTGTCTGGCTGGTTTGTTTCTCTCCTGCTTGGCCACTGTCCTGAAAAAAAACCCAACACAAACCCAGAAGATGTTGAGCAGGACAGTGCGTGTTTTTGCGGCACCAGCACTGCTGAACGTCTCCAACAGAACAGACTAACAGATCAAAGGGGTTACCAGAACAAGCCATTACTTTTGTCTGAGTGGTTCCTAAGTGTTTAACTAGGAAGACTGAACATCCCCACGTGGTTTTTTCACCGTCTTAGTCTTGGAGCTGTGCTGCTACGACGCAGCAAGATGCCAAGACACCAAGAGAAGAAAGGTAAGAAATGCTCCAGAGTCGTGCTCGCCAGGAGTGGAATCGCACAGCAGCCGGTTCAGTGTCGCTTCAACAGGCCATCCTGGAAAGAGCTGCCAGCCAGGGCGCAGAGTGCTTCACACTTTCGTCCCTGCATTGATTTCTAGAGAATCTTCTCAAGTGTTTGCAAGTCTCACCGCTGCAGTAACTGAGTGCTGGGTGTGACCATCCAAACACCTTCACAGGTGGGAACACAAACGGCTGACTTTGAGAGCCTGGCACTTGGGTTTTGACCTCAGAACCAGTAAACGATCCATAGCACCAGGTACCCTGCTAAATCTGCCTTCAGAGAAAAGAATCTTTGATTTCTACAGGATCGGAGTGAAAACAGAAAACATCAAGAACAAAACTAGAGCTGTAATACCAGGACACAAAAGCTAACACCGTTATCTGCTCTTCACCATCTGTCATTAGACCACGTAAACATCACACTGTGGGCCATTAAATTCCACAATCTCACCTGTGAGCACCGGCACATTCCAGCAGTATCTCAGCACTGCAGCTTTTATGCCCCCAGTGAAAGAAGTCCTCCTCAAGTTGAGCTAATTTACTGTAGGGTTCCTGCAGCACATGTGGCAGTTGACAAGACCCAGCAGTAGTTTCCACACAGTCTTGGGCAGAATGCAACTGGACAATTGCTCTCCTAGGGACAGAAAGCAAGTGCAAGGTCCCTGTCAGATAGCAGAGGCTGTGTTCGAGAGCTGACACCTTTCTCTCTGCTCTTTTTGCAATGGTAATAGAACTAGAAAAGGTATCTTTACCTGATATTAGAGGTGAGACATCTTAATCTGACACTTGAGGTGTCACTTGCTTTGCGTGTTTAACTGTATGAACTGCCTAGCACTAGTCAGTCTTCTAAATACAATTGAACCGAGAAGGCTGTTAGCCTTCCAGAATCACAGAACCACAGAACATCAGGGACTGGAAGGGACCTTGAGGGATCATGCAGCCCAGTTCCCCTGCCAGAGCAGGATCCCCTAGATCCAGTCATTAGGGATTGGAAGGGACCTCCAAAGATCACTCAGTCCCATCCCCCTGCCACAGCAGGA
Organism: Phoeniculus purpureus; assembly: GCA_028565055.1. Lineage (NCBI taxonomy): Eukaryota > Metazoa > Chordata > Aves > Bucerotiformes > Phoeniculidae > Phoeniculus > Phoeniculus purpureus. Next base: position 17,497 of record JAOXOE010026472.1, read on the forward strand.
TCCCCTAGATCCAGTCATTAGGGATTGGAAGGGACCTCCAAAGATCATCCAGTCCCATCCCCCTGCCACAGCAGGATCCCCTAGATCCAGTCACACAGGAACATGGCCAGGGGGATCTGAAATGTCTCCAGAGAAGGAAACTCCACAACCCCCCTGGGCAGCCCCATCCAGGGCTCTGTCACCCTCACCGTGAAGAAGGTCCTCCTCACACTGATGTGGAACCTCCTCTGTTCCAGCTCACACCCAGTGCCCCTTGTCCTATCACTAGATGACGCTGAGCAGAGCCTGGCTCCATCCTCCTGACACCAAGTCGCATCGGAACGTATCCAGATGGGTTTGAAACATCTCCAGAACCGACACAGAAGAGATCACTGGAGGTCTTTGCTCTGAGAACATCAAGCTGGTTTCTGAACGCTGACAAGCACCACTCAGAGAAGAAACCTCCAAGACCTACAGGGCAGATCCAGGCTCATAGGAGCCTGTCACGTCCCGATCATTAGAGGAGGGAGTGACTCAGGTTCATGGATTCACTTGGGGTTGGATTGAGGAGCTCTACACCAGAGCCACTCCTTCCCTAAGAAGCAGACCCCTTGCTACGGTGCCTCAAGCAGGACCCTCAGCCACCCCCGGTACTGCTAGCCCTTGCCTGAGCCTACAACGCACTAGCCCAAGGCAAGAGGAGCCCTTGCCAACAAAAACCCGCCTGTTCCGCTGAAAGGCAATAGCTGCAATCAGCGGTAAGAAGACCACGTTGGGTTATTCTTTGTAATCCTTCCCCATCCCTCCAAGCAAAGCCAAAATGACCTTCAAACAATCGCTTGCTTCTTCTTGGCTCCGTGGGAACAAGGGCCGTCTGTTCACGGGCCGGCGAAAGGGGGTGCGGGTGTGTCTGTGCGGAGAGATCAGATCTCTCCTTTGAACTTTGCAGCGGATCAGGCTAATGGTGGCATCGCTGAGGCTCTCACTGGCCCTCTTGCGAAGCAGCCAGCTGGGTGTTGGTCTGGAGGAACAAGACTGGGGCAGTGAACGAAATGAATCTCAAAGACAGGCTGCCCAGGGGGTTTGTGGAGTCTCCTTCTCTGGAGACGTTTCAAACCCACCTGGCCGTGTTCCTGTGCGACTGGATCTAGGGGATCCTGCTGTGGTGGGGGGACTGCACTGGATGATCTCTCAAGGTCCCTTCCAGTCTCTAACGTTCTGTGATGAACTACCTCGGGGTTTCTACAGGCTAAAGCTGACAGAACACAACTCGAGGCACTGAGCTGCATGGGAATTGACACAACCTCCCTTCCCAGGCAGCAGATCCCTCATCTGAAGAAATTTTCTGATTAAATTGAGCTCTGGGACGTGCCGCGCGAGAGCACAAGAGCGTTTGAAGGAACACTGCACGGGGGACTGCACTGGATGATCTTTCGAGGTCCCTTCCAATCCCTAATGTTCTGTGATAACTCCCAGCGCAGCCGGGATGACGACTCGCGCTCGCTCCTCGCAAACTCGCCTGGCAGGCACTTAGGGCCTGATGTGTAAATACAAACATCTATTTACATTCTTCCCGACATCTGCTTTGCATTTCTCTCTTCCCTTTGGCTCTGTTTAGAGTCTGTCTTGTCCTGTTATCTCCAAGGCTGAAATTTGGAGGGCTCGGATCATAAACTCCATCCCTACAGAGTCACAACAAAACCCCCCTCTCTCCTCCTTGGCTGTTCAGGCAGTTCCTTGACATCTGTGTGCTCCTGTGTGACGGGATCTAGGGGATCCTGCTGTGGCGGGGGGATGGGACTGGGTGATCTTTCAAGGTCCCTTCCAACCCCTCATGACTGGTTCTAGGGGATCCTGCTGTGGCAGGGGGGTTGGACCGGATGGTCTTTCAAGGTCCCTTCCAACCCCTAATGTTCTGTGATGCTGTGAGCTCCATCCCTACCCAACAGGTTGACTACCGTTTGGCCACTGCTCACGCCACCGTTCAGCGGAAAGGACAGGAGCCAGAGACCCTCTTCACAGTTACATTAATTTTATTTAATTAAAAAAACACCAACCCAACCGGTCTGAGGTGACAAATACAAAGACTTTGGGTGATTATCCAGCGTTTTCCCCGTAGAGCTCAAACCAACCCAGGATTGGGAGAAACAACCAACCAACAGCCAACAACAAGAAACCCAACGGACCCCGAGAACACGACGCCAAGGCGATGTTGGCGGAGAAGCTGTCAGATAATGCGGCACCGATTTTAAATTACACCAAATATATTATTCAACCTTTGAAATGGCTTTCAGACCAATAAATAAAGAAGATAAAACAATTAAAAACCGAAACCGAAGAAGACAAATTCAGATACAAAGAAAAAAAGGGGGTCGACTTTGTCTCACAAAAGGAGAAGGAATTAAATAAAGAACCACGACACTACCGAGAACAATGAGCAGTCCAGTTGTTTGGGTTTTGTTCTTCCCCTCTTTGTCTCGTCTCGTCTAGGAATGGTAGCGCAGGCCAGTAAACACGGAACATGCCAGTCACGTGCCAGTAAATCCCTACGGAACGTTTCCAGTTTGGCAGCAAGCGGTCACTCGCTCATTCACAGTTGGACACGGGGAAGCGGCCCTGGGCAAGAAGCTGGGGGAGATGGGTGGCTGCGGGGTGCCCCTCGCTGCCCTGCCACAGCTGGCAGAGCTCCCTTCCCTTTGGGCTGAAAGATCTGTGGATCGACTCAACACTCAGCACCGGCTCCGCAGGGGAGCAGCCGCCTAGAGTAGCCTGACCCAAGCGATGCCCCGTCATGCCAATGGGGCAGCAGTGAGAGCTGAGGGAGCTGCTGGAGAGAGCCCAGCGCAGAGCCACAGAGATGATGGAGCGGAGCATCTTAAAAACAGCCCAGACGCAGGGCAGGTTGGGCTTTCACACTGCTGCTCAAAGAGATCAAGAGAGGGTCTCCTTTCCCTCTACTCTGCCCTGCTGAGACCACAGCTGGAACCTTGTGGCCAGGTCTGGGCCCCTCAGTTCCAGAAGGACAGAAAGCTGCTGGAGAGACTCCAGCGCAGAGCCAGACAGATGATGAAGGGAGATGATGAAGGGATGATGGAGGGGAGCATCTCCCTGCTGAGAGAAGGCTGAGGGAGCTGGCGCTCTTGAGCTTGGAGAAAAGGAGCCTGAGGGATGACCCCATGGATGTTGATCAATATGTGAAGGGTGGGTGTCAGGAGGATGGAGCCAGGCTCTGCTCAGGGGCACCCAGTGACAGGACAAGGGGCACTGGGTGTGAGCTGGAGCAGAGGAGGTTCCACATCAATCTGAGAAGGACCTTCTTGCCAGTGAGGGTGCCAGAGCCCTGGCAGGGGTTGCCCAGGGGGGTTGTGGAGTCTCCTGCTCTGGAGACGTTTCAAACCTGCCTGGACTGTTCTTGTGCAACTGGATCTGGGGGATCCTGCTGTGGCAGGGGGATTGGACTGGGTGAACTTTCAAGGTCCCTTCCAATCCCTAATGTTCTTTCATCCTGTGAAAACACTAAATAATAGATAAATAAATGGAAAACCATTTATTTATCTATTATTGATGGTTGAGTCTGCAGTTCAATGTCACTGGAACTTCAGGTGGGAAGCAGCTTTCAGCTTTTAATGTGAGAAGTAGTTTGGGAGAATCTCTGGAGCTTTTAATTTGTCATCTCTGTGTAGTTTTCCTGCAGCTTCTTCACTGGGGACTGCTGGGAAGAGCGCAGCACAGAGCCCTGAGGATGAGGAAGGCAGAGGAGCAGCTCCCTGAGGAAGAGAGGCTGAGGGAGCTGGGCCTGTGTAGCTGGAGAAAGAAGCCTGAGGGGGGGACCCCATGGATGTTGATAATGATGGGAAGGGTGGGGGTCAGGAGGATGGAGCCAGGCGCTGCTCAGGGGTGTCCAGGGACAGGACAAGGGGCAGCAGGGATAGGCTGGAACAGAGGAGGGTCCATGGAAACAGCAGGGAGAACTATTTCCCAGTGAGGGTGATGGAGCCCTGGCCCAGGCTGCCCAGAGAGGTTGTAACGGGTTGAAACTAATAAAACTGCTTTGCTCCCAGGTTTTAAGGGGAAAGGAAACCAAAGCAGTCAGGTCTCAGTGAGATCTCGGATAAATCT